>JABUQX010135720.1:25000-28970 GCA_015478945.1 Trachelipus rathkii
GTTTCGAGAGTTATTTAGTTTTTTGATGACTTGCCAGGTTTTCTTATTATAAATATGTAGGATGTTGGATTGTAAGTATTCTGAAAACTTATTGGTGGTGTTGGTGGTCATGAGGTTGGTGATTTGGGTATTGAGGTTTGTTATTTTGTTAGTGATGAGTGGGGTATATTTAATTATATAAGATAATATATATATATATAAAAATATATATATATAAAAATATATATATATATATATATATATATATATATATATATATATATATATATATATATATATATATATATATATATATATATATATATATATATATATATATATATATATATAGCATAATTCTAGAATGTGATCAGTAGAAATTTTGAGAAACAGTAGAAAATTCTGCTGGATTGACTCGTGCTTTTTCTCTATAATTTGATTAATATATATATATATATATATATATATATATATATATATATATATATATATATATATATATATATATATATATATATATATATTTATATATATATATATATATATATATATATATATATATATATATATATATATATATATATATATATATATATACTAATGAGCCCCTAGAGTAGACCGTATAGATATCAGTTGTCGGGGCCTTTAGGGAAAGATGGGGAATTTGTCCCATCGCCTCATTCCTACTGTGCCTTTAAATTCCTGAGCCCTACTGGAAATGTTTTAGGGGGCCTGAGCCCGGGGACAGAAGGGGACAAATCCCCTTCGTCCCCCTAGCAAAACAAATGATTTAGAAATGAGAGAAGAAGAATAAACTGTTTAGGTTTTATGATTTGCAACAGGCGTATGGATAGGATTAATAGGGAAGCCTTATGGCAGGTATTAGGTGTTGGTGGTAGGCTTTTAAAAAAAACAAACGGTTTTTTTTTAATCCCAACCCTAAGCGTGTGTAAGAATGAATGTTGGAAGTGATTGGTTTAATATTAATAACAGAGTGAGGAAGGGATGTGTTATGTCTCCTTGGTTATTCAATTTCTATATGGATGGGGTTATGAAAGAATTAGAGGTGGGGTTGGCAGGGGATGGTATTAGAACGATGAAGAATAGAAGAGAGTGGAGGGTGCCCTACCTATTATATGAAAATGATTTTGGTTTTGTGTGGCGAATATGAAGAGAGTTTAAGAGGATTGGTAGAGGTATTTGGCAGGATGTGTTAAAGGAGAGGATTGAAAGTAAACATACCATAGATAAAAGTAAGGTTATAGTTGTGAGTGAGGACAGTCCTCAGTGTGATGTTACGTTGAATGGATGATGCAGTGCGTAGCAGGAAAGTTGTGAATGGTAGGATGGTGGCTGGTGCAATTAAATCCTTGGTGGATGTAAAGGGACTAAGTCTTGAGTGAGCTAGGGTCTATTCTTACATGAGGTTATGTTGTTACCTATGTTAATGTACAGTAGTGAAACTATGGTCTGGAATAAGAGGTATAGATCTAAAGTACAATGTGTTCAGATGGACAATTTATGTGTGAGAAGAATTGATAAAATGAGGAATGAACGCATTTGGGAGAAGTGTCGTGTAGTAGGAGTAGTAAATGAGAGAATAATTGAAAGTATAAGAGATGGTTTGGTCATGTGGGAAGGATAAATGATAGTCTCGGTTGGTTAAGTGGATATATAGTGGTGAGTGTGCTGAGAGTCAACCGGCTTGGAGACTGAAGAAAAAGTGGATTGAGTCAGTAAAGGAATGCCTGAATGAGAGGAATGAGAGTTTGGCAGAGACGAGTAGAAAGGTGCGTAATAGGAGTGAATGGCAGGGTTTTGTAAAGGGGCATGGTTGTGGCCCACCTGGGCCAAGGGATAAAGCCTACATTGACGACATGCCATTGTGATGCGGTGGCAAGGCTGAGCTTTCTTTTCGACTTGCCTCATATTCTTCTACTACTTTTCTGTTCCAGTGCATGCTTACCCAAGTGTTGGAAAGAAGGTGGGTGGTGATATATATATATATATATATATATATATATATATATATATATATATATATATATATATATATATATATATATATATATATATATATATATATATATATATATACAGGTATATATATAGATCAACTTTTTCAGATATGGAAGCAAAATATACTCTGGAAGCACAACCTCAAAAATATACACATTTGCATATTATATGATATATATAATTATATATATTATTATACATATATATATATATATATATATATAGTATATATATATATATATATAGTATATATATATATATATATATTATATATATATATAGTATATATATATATATATATATATATATATATATATATAAAAAAGTAATTTATTTCACTTCTAGCGGTCGCTTCTTCTCAACTATATATATATATATATATATAGCATATATATATATAATGTTATATATATATACCTGTATATATATATATATATATATATATATATATATATATATACCGTATATATGGGGCATTCCAGGACATATCACTATGTTAATGTAACTATGTTAATGTTCTTGAAACTTCCGTTCGAGAAGTTTATAAAATATAATTGATAGGTGGTCTTTTTCATACATAAAAAATTTACAATATAACAAATTAATAGGAAGTATTGGTATTTGCTGAAATTCCAGGATTGGTATTGGCAGTAGCATCAAATTTTTTTTTTTTTTTAAATGTGTAATTTGGGTGTTTGTGTTGAATTATGATAAGTATTGTAAAATCTGAGGAGAGAGTTTGAAAGGTTTGCCATGTAATAGTGACAAATTTGAGGGGAACAGAAAGTGATGTCAGATTCTGGTTCTGTTTAGGAGGTCTTTATGTAGGTTGATTTCAGTTGTTGAGTATACTGAGTGAGTGTAATCATTTATATATGTAATCATTTGTGTATGTGGGTGGGTATTGAGAAATGTAGGGTGATGTGCATTAAAATCTGCCAATATCAACTTGTTACACTGTGAAAGAGGAGAAAGGTTTGGGGCATAGTTATGTGACACTGTTTCAGATATGTATGGGGGGGTGGGATATCAAAATTTATTATTAAGTTATATGTTTTCTTATTGACCTGTATTTTAATTCTACTGGTATATATATATATATATATATTTATTTTATATATATATATATATATATATATATATATATATATATATATATATATATATATATATATATATATATATATATATATGGAGGCATACATTCCATTCTCTATCCATTGAAATAAAACTGATATCTTGATTTGTCAGAAATTAGTGTTTTTATACATTTCACTCTCGAATGACAAAAAAAATCAACTTTTCAAGATCCTAAAACTTTTTTTTTTTGTATGTAGATTATGCAATGCAACAATCTTTTTGGTTCCTCTACCTCACACTTTTTCTGACATTAAAATGCCAACTCCAACTTTGCTTCTTCCTCTCTCCCTCTTCTTGTATCTCTGTTGGTAATATTGCTGTCTTAAACTTGTGTTAAAGCAGCACTGTCTCCTCATACTTTCCCTCTAATTTCACTTTTTGACTGTTCCAGAGCTATTTCTTCTCTCTGCCTTCTTTCAAATCATTAAAATATTATTTCGGTTAACACTAAGAAGGCGGAGAGTGATGAAGTTATCTCTCCAATGGTCCTCAAAACTTTTAGTTTTTGAGCTTGCACCCTGCCTTGCGAAACTGTTTCCTCACTGCCTATCAACTTCAGCAGCATTCCCTCCTACTGGAAGAGTGCATTCATCCAGCATGTACTGAATAAGCAGGACCCCAGTTAACAATCTAACTATCGTCCTATCCCTTTAACCTCTGTTCTTCCTTTAGTTTTCAAATCTATTCATAACAAGAAGATTTAAAAACATCTTAAATCTTCTAAACTTATCTCTGATTACCAGTATGGTTTCTGTAAGAACCTCTCTACTGGTGATCTTTCCTTTCTCACAAACTATTTGTCCTCTGCTCTTCTGCATTTTGATGAATCTTT
>JABUQX010135721.1:0-2500 GCA_015478945.1 Trachelipus rathkii
ATGGACCTTATTTTCCATCGTCGTTACATTAATGCGAGATTAATCGTAAAGTGTAATTAATTTGGGATAGTTTTAATTTTTGAGAGTGATGAGTTTTTTCGAATAGAAATATATTCGGACGATAGCAGGCTCTTCTAGAAGATTTATTTCATAAAAACAGATCAAGATCTTTATAACATACTTATGTATATTATTTAGTAATATATAATATATAATATATTATTAATTATAGTATATATTATAATATATATATATATAGATATATAATAGTTATCTTATATATATATATAATATGATTAAATATATATATATATTAATATCAGTATTAATATATTATAATTAATTATTATATTATAATATAATTAATTAATTATATATATTAAATATTAATATATAATTAATTAATATTATAATATATATATATATATATTATATCTATTATTATTTATCTATATTTACTATTATTAGCCTTCAATTCAAAGGCAAACATTGTAGCTAAATTAGCTATATTAGTTTAAATTAAAATTATATTGATTGAAAAGCCTACAATATTGATATGTATACAATTTTCTCTTTTTTTTCGAAGATGATATAATTTAATAACTATATGGAAGTTTTTTTTTTGAAAATATAGGGAAAATAATTTATTTATAATTAAGCATACAAAATTATTATTTCTATTTATTCAAGAGAATTCTTTAACTTGAGAGTCCTTCAAGTGTAGTTGTTTATGATAACGAGAGAAGCTTTCTCTCTCTGACATCAAAAGTTTCAGCTTCTTGAAGTCTTGCTGTTATGTATACACAGTTGATATATAATATATATTTATATAATATATTTATAATATATATTTATTATATAACTAGTATATAATATATAACTATTATCTATATATATTATTAATAATTAATTAATATAATTTAATTAATTTTTAATTTATATTTACTCATCGAGTATTACATATTATTTATTTACAATTTTTTCTATAATTATAATTATTTTTTCTATATTATCTTTTTTAAATATATAGGAGTTTTGTATAGTTAGGAGATTTATGAAATGTAATAATTGACGATAGTTATTATTATGTTTATGAAGGTGTTAGGGAATTTTGAGTATGGAGGATAATTTATTCATCTTCTATACAACATAGTATCTATTATTTATATATTAATATATATTATTATTATATATTATGATATATATATATATGAAGTATTACTTTTATATATATACTATATTATATATATATTATATATTATATTTATATATATATATTTAATATATAGTATTAATATATATATCACCTCTAGGGAGATGAAATTAAAAGAGAAATAGGAAGAAAAAAATAAATAATGAAATTAATGGATTACTTACACTATACAACCTATATATTGACATTTTAAAGTATCAATTCAAAGGAGGGGTGGGTGGAGAATAAAGAGGAGGGTTACATAATTGATCAATAAGAATGATCATAGCGTTAGTCTGGGGTTAGGGAGTTAGATAAAGAACTCGCAGAACTCTCCTCAAGGAAGAAGGTATGAGAATAGAGAGTTCAGACATACGAACCTCGATAGTAATAAGTGTAGTGGCGAAATAGGTTGATGTTTAGAAAAAGGCGGATGAAAATATGTTAGTAGCAGGAGAGTTTGGCAAGACGAAAATCTCTAGACTACTCCCTTTTCATGGAACTGCCCCAAGATTGTGAGAAAACATATCCATACAAGATGAATCAAACCTCTTGTACTGGTATGTACTGGGATGGTGTGAAATTCTGAGGAGTCTGAGAAACAAAATAAGATGTTTGGTTTGGCGAGAGAAACAATGTCAACCTTCACAATAAAGGTTAAACAGAAAAGTAAAATACAAAAGACTTATTATGAACGGACGAAGGTTTGAATTTTAAGTTTTTAGAAGATGAATTATAGGAATCAAGTTTTTGAATGCATTGAGAAACATCTTGTTTTCTCTGCCTCATGTTATAAATACGAGGGAGATCGACAGCAGT
The DNA here is from genome assembly GCA_015478945.1 of Trachelipus rathkii. Classification (NCBI taxonomy): domain Eukaryota; kingdom Metazoa; phylum Arthropoda; class Malacostraca; order Isopoda; family Trachelipodidae; genus Trachelipus; species Trachelipus rathkii. The sequence goes on from JABUQX010135721.1 coordinate 2,012, forward strand.
CCATTGATCTAAGGCCACTCTTCTATAATTTACCGACTCATTACCTAAATACAGATACGTAATGGGAATGCCTTTCAAAAAAGTGAAGATGATAATGAAAGGTCAAACGGTTGAAATGAGAGTAGATAATGATAAAGTAACAGATAGATCTAGAAATTAACAAAATTTTTTTTTTAAAATTGAAACTTTGAAAAAAAAAAAAAAACAAAAAAGAACCCATTAATGTAAAAAACGATTAATTCAAGACCTCATATGTACTTAATTTATCTGAGGTAATAATGTTGCTGAAGCTTTGATAGTCCATTAAATAGTCACATAATGTACACTATAGATATATTTTATTTTATTTATTTATTTATTTATTTATTTTATTTAATTTATTTACTTTATTTATTATTTATTTATTTATTGATTGTTGTTAGGGTCTTTTTCCTTATTATTTTTATTTTATTATTTCTAATTATTAATTATATTATGATTATATTATAT
>JABUQX010135721.1:15000-17500 GCA_015478945.1 Trachelipus rathkii
TGTCAGTATAATATGATTTGAAATTAAGATGTCGATGTTTCTTTTCTCGAGCGCCTGACTTTCTGAGAAGTTTAACATGGTAAACTGGTGCGCGCGCATGAAATTACTCACTGCGGAAACACTATCCAAGCTTGCGGAAACTTAACAGCAATCATATACTTTGAGCGTGAGGGAAAAACGCTTTTCGGAGTCCTTTTCTTTAAATATTCAGTCATTCCCGTATTCTTATTTAAGAAGAATAAAAATGGCGAAGAATTATGATTTTTTTCTGCTATTCTGTTCAGAGTTGCCACATTGATTATTTCATGGCCAAATTTCACAAATTTAAGCAATAAATTATGAAAGAAATGTTTCACTTTATATACAGTAATAAGGTGTCAAAAAAAATATATTGATAAATACAGAAAATAATGTGAATATTTTAATTAAATTTTGGAATTAGGAAAAGAAAAAAGTTCTAAAAATGGAGAAATAGGCTTGCTTGACTCTGTTTCGTAAGTAGTACTTAGTGTCTGTGTAGGTGTGCACTGTGCGCGTGCATATTTTAACGTTTTGTGTTCTTTCATGTGTTTGGCAGCTTCTTTTAAATATCTAAGTGGAATCTTATGATAGTGAGCGCAAATATAAAAGTGAATGAAAAAGAAAAATATTCATGGTTGCAGAAGACATCGGATTCTAATAGGGATGCTTTCTTTAAGCTCTGTCGCTGTGCAATTAAATGATGATGACCTGTTGACTTGAAAATTCGATCGCATTTTATAGGTCTATGTGGTACAGGAAGTTTATGCAGAAGACAGGAGGCAGAGTTTTGCTCAGGTGCCAATAATCCATACGTATTTTTACTATTCATATCGATTTGCAAGTAAATTGTATTCATTAACATCAAATATATATATAATATATATATACTATAATATATATATATATATATATATATATATATATAAATATATATATATATATAGTATATATTTATATATTTTAATATATAATAATAGCTGGTGACTATTGTGGTTTATTGATAAATATGTTATTGTAACTTTACCGCATATCAAAACATTTTCGTCAGGATTCGTCCCTGAATAATATTATATAATATATAATATACTATATATATTATAATATATATATATAGTAGCTATATATATATATATAATATATAATATATATATACTTATATATAAGTATTATATATATAAGTAATATATATATATTAAGTATATATATTATATATATATAGTACTTATATATAATATATATATATGTATAAATTATATATATTATATAATATAATTATACTATTATATAGTTATAGATTACGTATGTAATTGAGCACTATATATATATTGAGGTATATTACCTATGAATGATATGGGTATGATGGTATAGAAGTAGATTTAGTATACCTTAGCCCGTATGATAGCTATATATATATTTATAATATTATCGGTAAGTTATATATATAGCGTATAAGTAGTATATATATATTATGTGATTGATCGTTATATTATATTTATATATATTAAACGAACCTTATTCTGTCTTGTAGAAGCCTGTTAAAAACGGTGATACAAGCTGACCATAATACCTCCAAGCGAAAGCTTGGAATGGGAAGCTAAAGGATTGTCCTCCACCTGGAAGGAAGCTGGAACCGCTCCAAGGTCTTTGAAATAAACTGATCGAACTCATTTTTGATGAGCTCAAGCATTTTATATTATTATTTTATTATTATTATTATTATTCATTATTGATTAGTTATTTATTATTATTATTATTCGGATGTATTATTTATTTTATATTATTAATTATTAATTATTATTATGTAGTTAGTTTGGTTTAAAACATACAAATTTAAATTATAATTAAAAACTTAAAAGGTAGTGTTGTTCTCATTTAGAAAACTAAAATAAAATCAAAATTATAGTATATATCTATAATACCATAGGCTCAATATATATTATATCGTAGATTATAACTATAGTATAACTACTATATAGGTATCTGTATCAATTAATATATCATATAAGTAGCAATAGAGAAATAATACGGTACTAAGGATATATGAGTACTATGAACTAATCGATGTAGTATTCATGTTGACGTAGCTAGGTAAATATGTTGCTGGATCGTACACCCTCCAACACCTGAAGTTGCATGTAATGGCAATTTAATTTTACAGCAACTGTAATTAAATGACATAGAATGACACAGGATGCTAAATTTTTTAAAATATAACACAAGTACAACATTTTCTTTGTATATATAGTGTTCGTAATAATAAGATGGATGCTAATATAAGGGTATTTATAATATATTATGTGTAGACGGTTACGCATAGTCAGATATATAGTATATATATTATATAATATATATATATTTATAATATATATATAATATATATTATATATAATAATATATATATATATATATATTTAAATCCCTATTCCAACGTAACACCATCAATTTAACCCAAAAAAATCACCTTCATCTTGATAACAAA
>JABUQX010135721.1:22500-24215 GCA_015478945.1 Trachelipus rathkii
TTATATTTAGAAATTTATTTTTGTAAGCTGCATTATAAATAATAGTTAGTTAACCGTGATCATGCCTGAAGTATGCAGGCGAAATATTGGTATAATATTAAAAGTTTTAACTTCTTTTTATTCTCGAATAGTCCTGAATAAAATTTCTTCTGAAAATAAAGAACTATTTAGAAGAATTGAAAGAACTTGTAAAAAGTACGTTAAAATTGACGCTGATATAAATTTTCTTAAAATAATAATAATAATAATAATAATAATAATAATAATAATAATAATAATAATAATAATAATAATAAATAATAATAATAATAATAATAATAATAATAATAATAATAATAATAATAATAATAATAATAAAAATAATAATAAAAATAAATAATAATAATAATAATAATAATAATAATAATAATAATAATAATAATAATAATAATAATAATAATAATAATAATAATAATAATAATAATAACAATAACAATAACAATAACAATAACAATAACAATAACAATAACAATAATAATAATAATAATAATAATAATAATAATAATAATAATAATAATAATAATAATAATATTTATAATAATAATAATAATAATAATAATAATAATAATAATAATAATAATAATAATAATAATAATAATAATAATAATAATAATAATAATAATAATAATAATAATAATAATAATAATAATAATAATAATAATAATAATAATAATAATAATAATAACAATAATAATAATAATAATAATAATAATACATATGATGACAAACAATAATAATAATAATAATAATAATAATAATAATAATAATAATAATAATAATAATAATAATAATAATAATAATATAATAATAATAATAATAATAATAATAATAATAATAATAATAATAATAATAATAATAATAATAAATTCTTCTGAAAAAAATTGAAAATCGTGTTCATTCGTTATACAAATTTCATATAAAAAAAATTTCATGTAGAAAAATGTAAGAGCATATCCTTGTTATAAAAAAAAAAAAAAAAAAAAAAAAAAAAATCTTTGTGCATTTTCCCCCATTTTGATTTACTTGTAGATTGTGGGAAGGAAGTATATCAGGGAGTTAAGAATCAAACTTTTGTATTGGTCAAACTAACTATGATTTACGAGCTACGCAATCGAAATGGTTATGTAGATTAACAAATATTAGAAGCGGGGCTGCGAAGCCGGAGACGGTGTAGCACTCGGAGCCGCAAAGATATATATATATATATATATATATATATATATATATATATATATATATATATATAAACATATATATATATATATATATATATATTGTATATATATATATATATATATATATATATATATATATATATATATATATATATATATATATATATATATATATTCAAAGATATTTGTGCAATAAACGCAACAATTATTTGTATATTTTAAATGGTCCTAAGTGGGTTTGAACCCTTACCCTTGAGATGGTACTCCAGAGTGTTACCTCGAGACCACGATTGGCTAAAAGGAAACCCATCATTTTACCTCTGAAAGCTTAGCTTCCCAAGAGGAGCGAAGGCGTGTCTTGGACACCTAACCTCCGACGGGCCTCCCCGCCAACACTCGGGTCAGGGGCAACACTGGGTAATTTTTAACCGGACATTATTAGATATTCAAAGATGTTTGTGCAATAAACGCAACAATTATTTGTATATTTCAAATGGTCCT
>JABUQX010135722.1:0-2500 GCA_015478945.1 Trachelipus rathkii
CGGTACGCGCTGATTCAGTTGGGTTTGGGTGTTTAACCAGTTTCGCATTTATCGTGAAAACGCTTTCGCGCGTTTTTCGTGCCGCCATATATACGCTATGCTATATATATATATATATATATATATATATATATATATATATATATTTGTGTGTGTGTGTGTGTGTGTGTGTGTGTAGGCGTGTGTGTAGTGAGTGTGTGTAGGTGTTATATATAAAACACATTATTGATTTTTTTTCTGTTGCGTTGGTTATACGACTTTTATATTTACCTTTGGATTACTGCGATCACTGATTGTGAAGTTCTTGTTAATTTTCAGAGGTGAATTAGGCCTCCTAGACGATAAATATCAAATTCGGGTAGAGACAATCTTAGGGGCATATACCCGAGACCCAGACAATAAGAACTTACTAAAAGTCGAGGTAATAATGCCGAACGGCAAAGATTTCGTATTCCACTCAGAATGTCTTCATATCAAAAATACTCCTTATCGCTCAACCACTAATTCTATCCTTGTCAAAACTGCTTCCGGAGAACGCCACGAACTGAAGAGCAACTATAAATACGACTTCAGTAAAGCTCCCGTCAGGATGATGATTGCTGGTAGGACCGAAATCGATTCCCCGATCGTTAAGAAAATTATTATTGTTATCGACACAGCTGTAGATATTGATGAAGTTCTCCAAAAGGGACATTACAAGGTTTGGTTTATTATTAAAAATATTAATGAAATTTATTACTATTATTATTATTATTATTATTATTATTATTATTATTATTATTACATTGTGTAAATATTTATTATTTCTATTATTATTTTGACATTATTATTATTATTATTATTATTATTATTATTATTATTATTATTATTATTATTATTTTTATATTTATTTTTATTTTTATTTTTATTTTTTTATTTATATTTTTATTTTTATTTTTATTTTTATTTTTATTATTATTATTATTATTATTATTATTATTATTATTATTATTATTATTATTATTATTATTATTATTATTATTATTATTATTATTATTATTATTATTATTATTATTATTTTTATTTTTATATTTTTTTTTTATTTTTATTTTTTTTTATTTATTTATATTTTTATTTTTTATCTTTCATTATTATTATTATTATTGTATTATTATTATTATTATTATTATTATTATTATTATTATTATTATTATTATTATTATTATTATTATTATTATTATTATTATTATTATTATTATTATTATTATTATTATTATTATTATTATTATTATTATTATTATTATTATTATTGTATTGTTTATTATTATATTATTATTATTATTATTAGTATGTGTGTGTGTATTATTATTATTATTATTATTATTATTATTATTATTATTATTAATTATTAGTATTATTATTTTGTGTCATTATTATTATTATTATTATTATTATTATTACATTCATTATTAACCATTATTATTATTATTATTATTATTATTATTATTATTATTATTATTATTATGCAAAAAAATTAATCTTCTACCTTTGAAATATCATTCATCATTCATTCATTTACGGTTTATTCACCTTAGAAATTTAATAAATATATTATTAATATATTTAAAAAAAGAAGTTAAAGGAGCGTTAGAGCCCTCGCAGCAAACATCAGAGGAGAAGCGTTCATGGTAGCTGTTGTACAAAACAAAATCCTATATACATATACACATGGACAAATAAAAATTTGGAGAATGTTTTCTGATTTAATCTCCATTATGGAAAGAAGATGGTTTTTTAAATTTTAAGTACCGGAGTTTGTCAAGTAAATTATAAAATTATGTGTCAAAAGGCCAGTTGAAGGAGTTGTCCTAATATTAAGAGTTGTGTTACTAAAGAATTCAGAGGAGTAGTCTTTGTTGTAAGAGCGATAAAACAGGGAGAATGGTGCATTAATCTGACAAGCAAAAAAGGATTGGAGATAGTCATTAAGAATGAGTGAGTAGACGTAGCCATTTACTCTTGACTGGCCTTTCAATGCGATGAAAAAGTATATTGGATTTCTTATATAAAACGAATCTGTCTGAGACAGTGTTAAAACGTTCTAGAGATTCTGTAGAACCTCAACCTCTTAGAAGACTATTCAGATCGAAGGAAGTGTAATCCTTCCCCCCTCAAAAAAAAATAATCACTTAAAAAATTGGAAGCATCAAGGATATTATAAACAGAGCAATGTTTGTATTTGGTACTTTCAAAATATTATAATCTGTGGAAGATTGTGTCGAAAAGACAAGTGAAGCAATTTTTTTATGGTATTTGGGTTATATACTGTATATACTGAGTTTTCATCTGATCTGTTTAAATATACGAAAAATATCAGAGGCAAGTTGTCCCAAGATCATCCCTCGGCATCTGTTATTTTTTGATTTTCAAGATGGAAAGAGTAATGTAAGTATAAAATGTAGTCACAAGCATGAATTTAATAGGTGAAGAGGAGACTGATAGAGTGTCATTAATGAAAATT
>JABUQX010135722.1:7500-12500 GCA_015478945.1 Trachelipus rathkii
ACATGGGTCTGTGCAATCGTTTTACTTCTTCTGCACTAATGTTTACTACAAAAATGTCTATATTACTCTTAATTTTATGTTTATTGCAATTATTGAGGGACAAATCCGAATTCTTGATTGATTGCTAAAAACCAATGATGCATCACAAAGCAGCATAAATGATAACTCTCTGCTCTCCTCATCTAACTCTAATATTATCAACGATTGGTAAGAATCTAAAGTTTATATATATATATATATATATATATATATATATATATATATATATATAACCAACAACAATATATATATATATATATATACTACCACCTTCTATATATATACCACCATATATATATATATATATAGTGAACATATTTTAACTTTCATTTATTTTTTTAAATTTTTATTTATTTTAAAAAATGGCTGATTGAAGAAATACGCGATATTCTAGAGAAGAAAACAATATCAGCCAGGTTACGAAATAAATTTACAAATTGGAGAAAGACAACGATGATCTGAGGTGACTTTGAGCCCATTAGGCCAATTTAAATATTTTGTTTAATTAAGGAAGTTCTTTGAAGGGTATAAAACAACAACGACAAATTATAGCGTTTTTTTGAAGATACTTTATTGAACTTATTTGTGAAATAACTACCACCTCAACACTAGATGTGACACATACAATTGAGAAGCATTGGGCATTCTTTTGCTTTTTGAAAGGTAAGGTCTTATTTATAAGATCTTATTTATAAGTTACATCTTATAGCTTTAAATAATAAAGTATTTCACATCAGTAAAGCAAGTGGTGAAATAGAATTAACTAAGAGGGCATTGGGATTATGAATAAAGAACTTTTGTGAGATCATTTCAAACGAACGGCACGAAATGTGATTTGGTCCTCTATATTTAAAAAAAAAAAAAAAAAAAAGAATGGGATGAATGATGCAAAACAATAAAGTAATACTCAGCTTGGATTTTAATTGACGACCTTAATATCCCTGAGAGTTTGGTTAACTTTAGTTGCAGAATCCAAGACTGAGAGGGCTAGAGGTTGGCGTTGGCTGGCAATATCTTCAGATGCAGCCAGGAAAATAAACAAAATAAATCTTCTTTACAAAACAAAATGAAGGTTATATTAAAAATGACGGATAAAACTATGACGTATAAATCATTTACATTTTCTTTTAAATCATATTAAGTATTATTATTATTATTATTAAATATTATTTATTATTATTATTATTATTATTATTATTATTATTATTATTACATTGTTTTTAATTATTATTATTATTTTTAATTGTTTTTAATTATCATATTAAATCTTCTTACGAACGTTATCATTATTGTTATAATTATCATATTTTATTGCTACATTTATTTTTTATTGTTCTAACTAGAGTTTCAAAGTAAATTGAAAATTTTACTGTAAAACACATGTGTGAATAATGCTGTATTATAATATAGTTTTTTCCTTTGCACGTTGAATCTAACTCCAGAGAAATTTTATCTTTATTGCTCAAAGGATTTTAAGGTAAATAATTCTAGTAATAACACTTTGGAAATTATATATTGTTATATTCTTCCTTATACGATATTATTTATGCTCATCATCACATTGGCTGTTCAGTGGGATCTTTTACCCAGGGCGTTTTTTTATTAAAATTTTGTATTTTTCACTTTAAGAAGATGTTGCACAACCAATAAATATAAAGTTGCCGATCGTTTCCGACGGGTTTTAATACTAAAAATAGATAAAGGAAATATTAAGGGTTTAAAATCTATGTAAATATAATAAACTCAACATATTCATAATGTGTCTTAACCTCTCACAATTAACGAACGAATTTGAAGGGGAGTTGATCAAATCAAATAGAACGGCTTTAATTTATTTTATATTTATGTTTGGCCCAACTTGCATTGTTAACATATCACTTGGCGAGGCTTTGTAACGTTTTGTTGATGTGTGCATAGAAAACTAACTAACTAGGAATTTTGCTTTTTCCCTAAACAATTTGCTGGAAAGTCACCTGATATACGTTTCCATGTCTTTTATATATTATTTACTTTTAAATAACTGTATTTTGAATTAGTAAACCTTGGCTCTTGATTTCTGAATAAATTATTTAAATTAAAATTGAGGGGGCATGAGTTGGATGAGAAATCAAGCAGCAGTCACTTTCGAAATTTTTTTAATAAGTAAAAGTACAGGTCATATAGAGTTTTTGATCTAAAATATACCCACAGCAGTTTCTTATGAGAAAAATTGGTTTTATCACACACACACTGAAATACACTTTTGCATATGAAATATATATATATATATATATGCTTATATATATACTATATATCTTATATATATATATATATATACTTACCTACTCTACTCTACTATATATATATATCTCTATGCTGCTCTCTATCAGCCTTATTTAATTATTTAAACTATAAGAGTGAACAAATTTATTTTTATTGTTCACACTTTAAAAATCTAACAGTAAAGTCAAACAGGAATTTTTAAGCATGTCACAAAAAGTATGTTTGGTTTGCGATGCAGACCAAACAGAGACAATATATATATATATATATATTAACATATATACTCTACTATATATATATATATATATATATATACCATAACTAACTCTTCTTCTTTCACCTTTATATATATATATATATATATATATATATATATATATATAAACTTACTAATTATTTTTACACACATATATATGATATTCTTGATATAAATTTATTTTATATATATATATATATATATATATATATATATATATATATATATATATATATATATATGTATATATATATATATAACCAATAACTATATATATATATATATATATATATATATATATATATAAGACTTATTTTCCAAAATGATTAGTATCGTTTTCGTAGTGCGACACACGTTCTAGACATTTACCTATATATATATATATATATATATATATATATATATATATATATATATATATATATATATATATACTATATATATTATATATATATATATATATGTATATAAATAAGACTAATTTCTGATACTAAATTGTTTTTATTTTTAATATAAATATATATATATATATATATAATATAACTCACTCTATATATATATAACCTTATATATAACTAACATATATATATATATATATATATATATATAACTATATATATATATATATATAATGGATAAAAATTGATAAGGAAATTCCTTTTTGTTTCTCCTATAAAGAACTTATCATTTAAGTTGAATGTAATAAAAGATCTAATTTGATTTTTAAAATGAATTAACGAACGAATTTGAAAGAAGTTGATCAATCAATCATGCAACTTTAATTTGGTGGCTGTTTCAGACCATCAAAAAATGTATAAAGACACAAGCAACTTTGAGCCCTTTCACCATATTCCTATTTTCATTTCATTTCGATATTTGAATATCTACGCAAAGAAATATCTACCTGACTATCTGTTGACTATCCCAAAGGTATTTTTTTTGTCTAATTAACAGTAACTACTGACGAAGACTCACCTCCCGATCGGTGGGTTTCAAGTTTCTTCATTTTTGCCTCCAGTCCTTCTTAAAACTGAATTTCTCACAAATAACAGTATTTTGTTTAGGTTGTAATTAATAAATAATCTTTTCCACTAAATTATTCTTAAGAGTAACTTTATTTCACACACAAATATTTTTCCCAAATAAACAAAAAGAACAAAATTACTACATTTTAAATCCAAAACACTCACACCCTCACCCTACAAAAGTTCATGGAAAACTGGAAGCAAAGTTGCCAGATTCGTAAATTCTTCCGTAGTTTTGTATCCAAGAACATATTCTTACACATTTCTCTTGTTTTCTCCATCCATTTATTTACCTTTCTATCTAAATCGTTCATTTTCATATTCTTACAAAACTTGTACCATTTTACTTCTTACTTGTAGGATTTTGTAATCTGATTCGATATTTACAAGACTAATTTCCTGATACTAAATTTGTTTTATTTTAATTTCTTCAAATTCAATTCAAAAATATCTCTGTTAACTTTAATAAGCGAAGATATATATATAAACATATATATATATATATATATATATATATATATATATATATATATATATATATATATATATATATATATATATATATAATTTTGTTATTTTCTCTTTTTTATACTTTTATATATATATATATATATATATATATATATATATATATATATATATAGGCACAAGTCTAAATTAGGAGGCGTTTTTCAAATCAATTGAAAATGCCCTATAAGCTCTTAGGTTAGGTTAGGTTAGGTTAGGTTAGGTTACCCTTTGTAAGCTACATTTCACCCTTAAAATTATTAATTTTTTTATCTTTTTCGCGATCATAAATTTACGCAATCTTCATTTATTTTTTTATATATATATATATATATATATATATATATATATATATATATATATATATATATATATATATATATATATATATATATATATATAATTTATATATATATATATAACTATATATATATATATATATATATATATATATATATACCCTTTATATATATATATATATATATATATATATATATATATATACATGCAACGGTCTGATTTCGAAAAGAAAACGAGAAAATTCCGTATTCTGGCAACTTGTTGGAATCCATTCTTCCATGAAAAGAGCAACATGACTGGGGGCAAAACTGCGTCCAAGACAGGATGAACGAACGCATGTGAGTAAAGTGTATATATGACCATACCAAAAATAAATTGAAAAAATAATAAAAATATTTTTATACCTTTTTAAAACAGACAAATTTTTAATAGAAATTAAAGGTGAATTTATTTTGAAATGTAATTTACTCTATAATATTATATTAATTTTATCCAACAGTGTTAAAATGGAATTAGGTAATTAATTTTCCAGAAGTGAGAGTTGCCATGTTTTCCTAGATAAAGAATTCGCAGGAAATGATTTATGAAAAGAAAATTGTGGAAATTGTAGG
>JABUQX010135722.1:17500-24588 GCA_015478945.1 Trachelipus rathkii
GCGCGCTGAAAAGCCGTACTGGCGGATCGGGAAAAGAAGGGAATGAGAATTCCAGATGGTCTAAGAAATGAGAGTTGAGAGGGTTTCAAAGATAAATACAGGTTAGAGCTATAGGGCGATAGTTCGAAGGATCAGAGCGGCTTTCTTTTTTCGGAATAGGTTGGACATATGCGCGCTTCCAACACTGAGGGAAAAAGTGCTAAGTATTGGGCATAGACGAATACAGTTGAAACGAGAGGAGGGGCCTAGCAGGAAGCACAACTCCCTAACACTCGGGGAGGAAATATAGTATATATATTTATATATATATATATATTATATATATAATAATTATATATATATATATATATATATATATAATATATATATATATAATATACATATGTATATATATATATATATATATGATATATATATATATATATATATACTGGTATATATATTACAACTTTGAATAAAGAAATTATGGGTTTGCAAATAAATACCTAAATAATAAATAATACGACTGACAAAAAAATAAAAAAAGAGGAAAATGAAGATAAACAACAGAAGAAAAAGAAGGAAACTAAAAAAAAGAGAAGAATTTAAAAATAAGAAAACGAAGATGAAGAAGAGAAAGAAAAAATAATAAAAAGACTAAAAGGAAAAATAAAAGAAGAAAAATATGAGAAAGATAAGAAGAAAAAGTAGGAAAAGAAGAAAGAAATGAAAAGAAAAGGAAGAGAAAAAAGAATAGAAAGAGAAAATTGAAAAAAAGAAGAAAATGGATAATAATAATAATAATAATAATAATAATAATAATAATAATAATAATAATAATAATAATAATAATAATAATAATAATAATAATAATAATAATAATAATAAAAATAATAATAATAATAATAATAATAATAATAATAATAATAATAATAATCACCCACCTACTCTCCCAAGACTGGGGTAAGGTGCGTAACATGCACCGGAAACAGAAAAGCAGTAGTCGAAAGAAAAGCCCAGCCTTACCACCCCCTTTATACCTTTTAGTGAGAACTCGTCGCAGTCAGAAAATCCACCCTAGAGCTTCACGGGACCGCGACGGACCCTCACTATGGCATCTCGTTAATGTGGGGTTTATCTCTTGGCAAAGGTGGGCTACAACCATATCCCCTCACAAAACCCCGCCATTCACTCCTATAATGCACCTTTCTTCTCTCCTCTACCAAACTGACATTTCTCTCCTCCAGGCATTTCTTTACTGACTCATTCCACTTTTTCTTCGGTCTGTCAGCCGGTCGATTCCCAGCACACTCACCAAAATACATCCGCTTAACCAACCTACTATCATCCATCCTTTCCACATGACCAAACCATCTCAACGTACTTTCATTTATTCTCTCATTTACCTCTTTTTTCACACCACACAACTCTCTAATAAGTTCAATCCTCATGTTATAAATTCTTCTCACACCTAACAGGGCCCTAAGATTGTCCAACTAGTGTTGGTGTAGGTAGAGATGGTATCGAAGTAAAAGTATGATCGATTTTGTGTTGCTGAAGATGTTGAAGTATGTGTTGGATGTCAAATCAGTGAGGGGGTTAGGAATGGGATTATTGGATCATTATGTTGTTTTATGTAAAATTAAGTTAGTGGAGGCTTGGATGGAGATGAAGGAAGTGGGTAGAATTGAGAGTGAGAAATTAAATGAACAAGGTAATAAGGATAAGTATTTAAGAGCGCTCGCAAGTAAATCAGTTGAATGTGAACAAGTTGAAGCTGAACAAATCTGGAAGCAAATGAAGGAAGCGGTTGCTAGTAGTGCAAAAAAAGTATGTGGACGTGCTAAAGTAGGAAGTAAGAATGTTAAAAATGAGTGGTGCAATGAAGAGTTGATGCAAGCTGTTAAAAGCAAAAAATAAGCGTGGTTGTATGTACTAAAAGCAAATGATAAGGTTTCAAAAGGAATATGTTTGGAATTATATAAGGTGAAAAAAAGGACTACAAAAAGATGCATACGTAGGAGGGGAAAAAAAGAGGTAAATGAACAGTTTGGATGGAGGATGAATGGGGACTTACAAAGGAATAGGAAGCTTTTCTGGAAGGAATCGCGAAATTTTAAGAATGAGAATAAGGGGGATCTTCTTAGAATGTGCTTTCGTAACTGATGAAATGGATGTGAAGGAAGTGTGGAGGGAACACTTCGAAAATCTGCATAACATTGGTAGTAATTATGAGGTGATAATGAATGTGTGAGGGTTTGATGGTGCAAGAAGGAATAGGTATTTTGGGGATGAGGTCATTAGTGAGGAGGATGCAATGGGTAGAGTGATAAAGTTGAAGAATGGTAAATCTGAAGGTATAAATGAAATTACTGGTGAAATGATCAAAAATGGAGACGAGATGGTGATTGATTGGATTTAGAGGTTGTGTAACAAAGCGTTTATGGAGGGTATAGTTCCAAGGGACTGGAGGAGAGCAGTCTTAGTACCCTTATATAAGGGTAAGAGGGATACGGGTAGCTGTATGAATTATAGGGGAATTAGTTTATTGAGTGTTGTAGGGAAGATATATGCTGGTATTTTGGTCGAAAGAGTGCGTCGAGTGACTGAAGGACTGATTGGTGAAGAACAAGGGGACGTTTAGAAGTGGTAGAGAATGTGTGGGTCAAAATCTTTACATTGAACAAATGATTGAGAAAATGAGAGAATATATTGTATTTAGGTTTTATGGATCTGCAACAGGTGTATGATAGGATTAATAGGGAAGCTCTATGGCAGGTGTTAGTGATATACGGAGTTGGTAGCAGGCTTCTAAATGGAATCAAAAGTATGTATGACGATAGTGAATCGTGTGGAAGAATAACTGGAGTCGAAAGTGATTGATTTAATATTAATAGCGGAGTGTGGCAGGGATGTGCTATGTCTCCTTGGTTATTCTGTTTGTATATGGATGGGGCTATGAAAGAATTAGGGTGGGGGGCAGGGGATGATGTTAGAATGATGGAAAATAAAGGGAACCTAAGTCTTGAGTGCGCTAGGGTCTTACATGAGGGTATGTTGTTACCTGTGTTAATGTATAGTAGTGAGACTATGTTCTAGAATAAGAGGCTTAGATCTAAAGTACAATGTGTTCAGATAGACAATCTTAGGGGTGTGTTAGGTGTGAGAAGAATTGATAAAATGATGAATGAACGTATTACAGAGTTGTGTGGTGTGAAGAGCTGCTTAAATGAGAGAATAAGTGAAAGTACGTTGAGATGGTTTGGTCATTTAGAGAGGATGGATGATAGTTGGTTGGTTAAGGCGGTTGTATGAATGGTGAGTGGTGCTGGAATCAACACGGCTGGAGACCGAAAAAATAGTGGATCGAGTCCAGTAAAGAATGCCTGGAGGGAGACAATGGTGAGTTGGCAGAGGGCGAGAAGAAAATTGGCATAATTTTAGTGAATGGCCAAGGGATAAACCCCACATTGACGAGATGCCGTTGTGAAGGTCCGTCGCGGTCCCGTGAAGCTCTAGGCTTGATTTTCTGACTACGACGAGTTCTCACTGAAAGGTATAAAGGGGGAGGTAAGGCTGGACTTTCTTTTCGACTTGCGTCTATTTTTCTATTACTTTTCTATTTCCGGTGCATGTTACGCACATTACCCCTCAGTCTTGGGGAAAGAAGGTGGGTAATAATAATAATAATAATAATAATAATAATAATAATAATAATAATAATAATAATAATAATAATAATAATAATAATAATAATAATAATAATAATAATAATAATAATAATAATAATAATAATAATAATAATAATAATAATAATAGTTTGGTACCGGATCTCTCGCTACCACTTTTTTCTACGAGGCGTTAATGTATCGGGCTGAACTTGGTATATAGTTATTGGGTTAGTTAAACTGATTACCGCCGAGTTTTGGTGTCGATAGGGGTACCCTAAGTGGGTGCTGCCCCCTTAGCGGCAAGGTCAAATTGTGTCAATTTGATCCTTTCTCTTTTCGATTCTGCGTATATATATCTACCCGGGTTAGGTAGCGAGCGAGTTTCCGACCGACAGACCGGCTGGCCGATTGACAGACCGACTGACGGTATTATTATCATTATTATTATTATTATTATTATTATTATTATTATTATTATTATTATTATTATTATTATTATTATTATTATTATTATTATTATTATATATATATATATATATAAGCTCAAGGGAGCATAGTCGAGCTGTTGACAGAGTTGCTATGTGGTGCTCTACTATATAATATATATAATATATATATATATATATTATATATATATATATATATATTATATTAATTATATTATATATATATATATATATATATATATATATATATATATATATATATATATATATATTATTATATTATATATATATATATATATATATATCATGGTTAGGCTTATCGTATGAAGCTAAAATTTGGATGTGAGCTAAGTGGTGACGTAATCTCGTCGTAGCCCCCTAAAAAATCGAAATGTTCGTAGAAGGTTGAAATTTTTTAGAGCGGATTCGGAGTCGGATTTCTGGAAAGAGTCGGTAGGGGAATCAGAGGATTGGGCATCGGCACCGGTGCTGGCTCCGGTGCGGTGCTGGGTTAGTAAATATTTGTATAATAATACAATATTTGTATCTTTATATATATGTTATCGAACCCGTAGATCTCGAAAATGATTTTTTCAAGATCGTGAGGGGTGTCTGGGAACCCCCCGGAGGGGAGTCCTCCCCGTAGAAATGGTCGAAATGTATATGAGAAGTGGAGAAAGGAGACGGATTCGGAGTCAGAGAAGGAAGGAGTCGGTGAAGGAGTCTGAGTCAGAAGAGTCGGAGTCAGTACCGGCACCGGTGCTGGAGCCGGTGCGGTGCAGAGTTAATAAACATTCGTATAACAACAATGTTGGCGTCCTTATATATGTTATCGGGTCTGTAGATTTCGAAAATGATGGTTTCAGAACCATCAAAAAAAAATTCTTGTTCTTTTTATGTTTATATCCTACAAATTTACGTTTTTACATACCCCAAAGCAGTAAATCAGTAAATCAAACTGGCCTCCTCACCCCTTTCGTGATCTATTGATCTATTGGTCTATTGATCTATTGACACATCGATTCAAGTCATATTTTTTACTAAAATTGTCATGTTTTACATACCCTAAAGCAGCAAATCAGTAAATCAGTAAATCAAACAGCCCTCCCAACCCCTTCCGTGATCTATTGATCTGTTGATCTATTGATTATTGATTCAAGTCTATTTTTTACTAAAAATTGTCCATGTTTTACATACCCCTAAACAGTAAATCAGAAATCAGACAACCATCTAGCCCCCCTGCGATGTCCACCTGTGATCTAATTGAATCAAGTCATATTTTTCATTAAAATTGTCATGTTTTACATACCCTACATCAATAAATCAGTAAATCAAACCACCCAACCTACACTCCTGTCCAACCATGATCTATTGATCTATTGATCTATTTGATCTATTGATCTAATTGATCTATTGATCTATTGAGCTATCGTGCTATTGATTCAAGTCATATTTTTTAGTAAAATTATTATGTTTACATACCTAAGCAGTAAATCGTAAATCAAAACAACCCACCCAACCTCCCCATCAAATTCCATGAATCTATTGATCTATTGATTTCAAGTCATTTTGTATAACATAACACAAAACCTTTTTTATTTATTTATTTTTTTGTTTTTTGTTTTAATATTTTGTTTTTACCAAAATTTTTATGTTTTCACGTTTATAACTTTAAAAAAATTTAAGGTTTTTACGTACCAATCGCAGTAAATCAGTAAATCATGTAAATCAAACCACCCGCCCTACCCTCCCCACCCACCCACCACCCACCCCAGGATCCTATTGATCTATTGATTCAAGTCATTTCGAGTGTCATTTTGAATAAACATAACATAAAAAACAAGTTCTTTAAACACTGATCAACGATATATGCTAACGTAACAAAGTTTTCACATTAATAAAGCTAACATAGCCTCATCTGAACTAAGAATATATGTCACAACACACACCTAAACATACCTTACGTATGAATAAACTGTAACATTAACAAAAGTTCCACACTTACAGCAGTAAAGTAACTACCATAGCATAATCACTTGAGCTATTCAACTTTTGTCAGCAATATCTTCTATGTCAATTAAAATTTTACCCAAAACCTTACCTACTACCAAAATACGCTAACGGGTACAGACAAACATAGTAAAGTTTTATCCTCTGTAAAGCTAAACATCAGCGAAAGTATGCCTACATAACAACAACCAGACAAATAAATAAACAGCTATCATTAAACAACTTAACCAATAAGCGACCAATAGGAGGGAGTTAAACCAAGTTTTCCTTTTTATACAATATTTCATTGAAAGAGCATTATATATATATATATAATATATTATATATAATATATTTATATATATATATATATATATATATATATATATTATATATATTATAATTATATATATATATATATATATATATATATAATATTTATTTTAAATATATTAATTCATCTAATGCATAGGACATAGGATTCAACTAAAGCTGGGTGGGTTCTATATATCTCTCGCCCAGAGATTCAAGCACCCCTTTGAAAAGGATGTAAGTATAAATGCGTTTCCGCAGCACTAAACCATTTTTTGGCATATTTTGATCACTAGTACGCATTCTCTCGTTCCAGAGAGAAGTAAACTCGTCCATGCTGATAGTTATTAGCGCACTCCTGTATACTGCATTATACGGGAATCCACATGTTTCGGTGTAAATATCATAGATTCACCTGAGCTATAGTGTATTAAGTCCTTAAGTTATGTCAACTTCATTAGATCGATGTTTACTTCATTTTTTAATTTTAAGCAATGCTGTAATATTTTCATGATTCGCGACTGTGAACCTATACACGTACGCCAAGAAGGTTCGGCGCCCATCGATGGTTCTCAATAGTTGCGTACACAAGCTTTTAATATTGTCGCACGACGAGGAAACAGCGTATATTCTATTAGAACCTTCACGCTGTCCTCCCCCACTAGATATTTCACATGCGCGTCGCATACAT
>JABUQX010135723.1:0-2500 GCA_015478945.1 Trachelipus rathkii
CAGTATGCTTCGTTCAGTTTCAGTTTGGTGTTCTTGTTTTCGCATTTATCGGTAGAAACGCTTTCACCTTTATAAGTGTGGCCAGGACCACCCATGAGTTTATTTTTTAAAGCGAGTGTGGATGCTTTTCCATGTGGGCCTTGGTGGTCCTGTACACGAACTCAAAAAAAATAAAACTGAGCGTGCTTTTTTTCAAAGAAAGGCATGTCTTGATTTTCTAAAGTCTAATAGTGTAAGCAACAAGAAAATGTCTCATCTCGTGAGCAACAAGCAAAAATCTAATCTCGTTTTTAGTTGACTGCTCCTTATGGCAGATTAAAAAAATAAAAAAAATACAAAATATTGGCCATCTAGCTTCAAAAAACTTTTACCACGGATTATAAAAATGAACTTTTGTTATTTACAAAGCCATAATATATTATTTTTATTTTTTGGCGGCTAATTATTCACACCAAATGGTACATGAGAATGACAGACAAATGTAACATTGGGTTCAAATCATTAAAACACACACACACACATAAAAACACACACACACATATATGCATATATATATATATATATATATATATATATATATATATATATATATATATATATATATATATATATATATATATATATATGTATATATATATACCGTATATTATATAACACACTCATATCACTTCTATATATATATATATATATATATATATATATATATACTATATCATATATAATATATATATATATATATATATATATATATATATATATATATATATAGAGACACCTAGAGATACACTCTTCATCTACCTACATCCGTGCTTACATATATATATATATATATATATATATATATATATATATATATATATATATATATATATATATATATATATATATATATATATATATATATATATATATATATATCTTGAGAAAATTATTCAGTTGAGTAAGCACAAAATTCTTGCTTTGAGATTAAAGACTATCGTTGCATAAAATTTGATTTTGTGTATTTTCAAATTAATGATTAGGTTTTCATGCTTCAATGAAAAGTTATTATATCGAGATATAATTTAATATTAAATTTCAGAGATTTTATTTAATATCAATTTCAATCTTAATTATATATATATATATATATATATATATATATATATATATATATATATATATATATATATATATAATATATATATATATAATAATATATATATATATATATATATTCTTCTATATAACTATCTATACTAATATACCATAATATATAATAATATATATATGTATATATATATAATGTAATATCAATATGTATATAATAATAATAACATATATATATATATATATATATAATATATATATATATATATATATAATAATAACCAATATAATATATATATATATATATGCTAATAATAATAATATATATCTATTTATATATATATATATAAAAGTAGAATAAGTTTTTTGAGGATTTGAGACGTTTTCATTTTCATAATTTTTATTTATTTATGGAACTCACATTCACAAAAGTTTAAAATTGTTATAAGCTTTCGAAACTCTCATCACACTAATTTCATAACCTTTTGATACTCTCATCACATTACTTTCATACTTTATAACCTTTCGAAACTCTCATCACACTACTTTCATAACATTTCGAAACTCTCATCACACTACTTTCATAACCTTTCGAAACTCTTATCACACTACTTTCATAACCTTTCAAAACTCTTATCACACTACTTTCGAAACTCTCATCACACTAATTTCATAACCTTTTGATACTCTCATCACATTACATACTTTATAACCTTTCAGAAGTAAACTCATCATCACATACTTTCATAACATTTCAAAACTCTCATCACACTACTTTCATAACCTTTTGAAACTCTCATCACACTACTTTCATACTTTCATAACCTTTGGAAGCTCTCATCACATTACTTTCATAACCTTTCGAATCTCTCATCACACTACTTTCATAGCCTTTCGAAATTCTCATCACACTGCTTTCATAACCTTTCGAAAGGTAAGCCATAATGTTGATCTGAACACTGATCTGAAGTGTTGAGATATTTTCAGATCTTCCTGCTAGTAGACAGGAAGGAGCAGATGATAGGGGGTACCCTCTTTCCGGCAGAAGCTGAATGATCTGAGAAGAGAAGTCGTTTTACAAGCAGAGAAGTAGTAGTTTTCCAAGAAAGTGTGCTAGTTCGGAAATACGAGTTCATTAAACTACATGACCAATATCATCAGAGCAATGCTCATTCTTATTATTAAACTTAGAGAGCAACATAACATCATCAGAATAAAATATTACTACGTAGGATTAAATGGGATGGGAGGGAGGTGGAAAATAGATGAATTGCACCGGGACCGAAAACGGGGACTGGGACCGTCCCTAAAGTGGAATTAAAAAAAATAGCAAAGAACTTATCAAAGAGTTCAACCGAAGAAAAAAAAACAAGAAAGTGAAAAGAGAAAGAATAAAAGTTAGAATTGACAT
>JABUQX010135723.1:12500-36607 GCA_015478945.1 Trachelipus rathkii
TGTTTGTGATGGTGATAGCTTTTTGCTATTTCATTCTGCTCATCTCTACTTTCAGGTCCAGGTATCCACGAATGTAAATATTTCATATCCGATAAACCACTAATATATATATATATATATATATATATATATATATATATATATATAAATATAAATAAATAAATATATATATATATATATATATATGCTCTTCTTATATAATATATATATATATATATATATATATATATATATATATATATATATATATATATATATATATATATATATATATATATATATATATATATATATATATATATATATATATATATATAATCATATAATTTTCTGTAGATTGTATCTGGTCATCAGCTTCTTTTATAAAATTCATTAAAGCAAAATACTAAAATAAGATAAAATGAAAAATAAATGGTCTTGCAACATGCAATTGCTTTAGTGTTTTCCGTTTGTACATTTGTACATTTGTGTATAAATTTTTTTCTAATAAAAATTGCTAAATTTTTATGTAGTGGGGGGGGAGAGAAACTTCTTAATATTTAACGGAGTTATTCAGAGCAACTCATTTTCGTAAACATGTTTATGACAAATTTTATTAAAAAAAAAAAAAAAAAAAAAAAAAAAGCTGGCAAATATGCAAAATCAACGAATTAAATATTTTAATATTTTTCCTCAAGGTTCTTATCAGGATTATATGTATGTATGTATGTATTCTGCATATATGTATGTATATATGTCTGTATGCTCAAAGCAGTGTTTTAATTCGTACTTACATATACACGTAAACAATTTTGCTTAACGTTTCTTTTTATTTATTAAGAATATATATATATATATATATATATATATATATATATATATATATATATATATATATATATATATATATATATATATATATATATATATTTATAACTAAATATACTCTAATAATATATATCTATATATCTTCTGTAATATGTAATATATATAATAGCATATATATAATATATATATATATATGTATATATATCATATATATAAAAAAATATATATATAATATATATATATATATAAATTTTCAGATTGTCACCCTCACGAGGGCGGGGGCCTTTTTTTCAAGGAAGGGCCAGGAGATATGTTTTGTAAGGATTTATTGATGTTCTCTTATATGAATATTGTGCGTATTACAGATGCGGATGGAGGACATAAATATATATATATATATATATATATATATATATATATATATATATATATATATATATATATATATATATATATATATATATATATATATATATTAGTGTGTATGTGTGTCTTGTATTGTAGAACTTTCAAGTCTGAAGAGAAATTATAAAATTCAAAAACGCTTTTTATTTATCCATTTTTCTTCCAGATATATATATATATATATATATATATATATATAACTATATATAAATATATATATATATATATATATATATATATATATATATATATATATAGATATATATATATCTATATATATATATTTATATATATATATATTTCTATATATATATATATATATATATATATATATATATATATATATATATAATATATATATAAATGTATATATATATATATATATATATATATATATATATATATATATATAACTCTTATATACTTCTATATATATATATATATTCATTGGAAGCTTTTTTATCACTCAGTCCCTTAGTTATTTTCCCATATGGTTTTTAGACTTTGTATAACATTTATAATTAAATACTTACAAATAATGGCAACATTATATTAAATATTTTATCATGTTTTAAATAGTTAATTTGTCTACAAGCCAAGATCAAAGACTCAAGCCACAAATGACTATATATAATATATATATATATATATATATATATATTTATATATATATATAATATATATATATATATATATATATATATATATATATATATATATATATATACTCTATAAAATATATATATATAGTTCTTTTAGCCTGTTTTACAAAGTTTTTAGGCCACCTTGTAATATATGTATATATATATATATATATATATATATATATATATATATATATATATATATATATATATATATTCTTCATCTACCTTTTTCTCCAAACTATTCTCCCATTAAAAAAGTAGATTATTATTATATGAACAGCATCAAGATTATGGATTTGTTGGTTTTGACTTTTGCAGTACAATTATAAAAATGAGAATCAATTGCTCACTACTGTCGCCTTAGTTGGACTGCATTGCGATCTGATTAAGTTGGGGAGGTTTAAAGAATCAAACATGTATATAATGAAACCCAATATGGACTTGGAAATAAGGACCCAGAAGAGCGATAATCTCACCCGAGGAAAGAGTGGCTATTATTGGAGATAATCGAGTTCGGGCTTTGGCCGAGGGCTCAAACTATTCTCCCATTAAAAAAAGTAGATTATTATATCAATATCATCAAGATTATGCATTTGTTGGTTTTGACAGAAAATTTTTTGCAGTACAATTATAAAAATGAGAAAATGAGAATCAATTGCTCACTACTGTCGCCTTAGTTGGACTGCATTGCAATCTGACTAAGTTGGGGAGGTTTAAAGAATCAAACATGTATATAATGAAACCCAATATGGACTTGGAAATAAGGACCCAGAAGAGCGATAATCTCACCCGAGGAAAGAGTGGCTATTATTGGAGATAGTCGAGTTCGGGCTTTGGCCGAGGGCTCAAACTATTCTCCCATTAAAAAAGTAAATTATTATATCAATATCATCAAGATTATGGATTTGTTGGTTTTGACAGAAAAATTTTTGCAGTACAATTATAAAAATGAGAATCAATTGCTCACTACTGTCGCCTTAGTTGGACTGCATTGCGATCTGACTAAGTTGGGGAGGTTTAAAGAATCACACATGTATATAATGAAACCCAATATGGACTTGGAAATAAGGACCCAGAAGAGCGATAATCTCACCCGAGGAAAGAGTGGCTATTATTGGAGATAGTCGAGTTCGGGCTTTGGCCGAGGGCTCAAACTATTCTCCCATTAAAAAAGTAAATTATATCAATATCATCAAGATTATGGATTTGTTGGTTTTGACAGAAAACTTTTTGCTGAGAACCAATTGCTCACTACTGTCGTCTTAGTTGGACTGCATTGCGATCTGACTAAGTTGGGGAGGTTTAAAGAATCAAATATGTATATCATGAAACCCAATATGGACTTGGAAATAGAACGACTGGTGGTTACTTTCCGAAAATATTTTGATAAGTGGAACAAACAATATCCTTTTTGCCAAGTTATATTTACAATACCATTTGTACCAAATTTTGAAAGACACAATCATAGAAAATTAAGGGAACAACTAAATGACCATCAAATTAATTTGCAGTATCCAGTGAGTCAGAGTCAGGAATATGTGAGATAATTTGTCAATAGGGTTAATGAGTTGTATGATGTCTGGAAAAAATATTTAGTTAACAAGCCACTGTCATTGTCGAGAATGGTGCATCATACATGGAAAAAAGGTGTGCATAGAAAGGAGAAAAGAACAGGACCTTATAATCAGCGTTACATTAATGAGCCATACTGTGGACAATCCACAGATGGGGTTCATATGATTGGAACAACCATTAAACATTTCTGGAAGTTGATGAAGGCCCAAATGATATTGATTAGGAGACATAGGAGGCAAGTTCATCCCTGGACTGAGGAATATACCGAAATGGAAAAATGGAATTATATGAGGGATCTTCTGAAATACTTGATGAACAAAGAGTAAAAATTGAGGGTGAATTAGAGGAATTAACAGGATGGAGGAAAAGTCAGAAAAAAAAATTAAAAATTAAAAATTGATTAAACCAGAGGAGGATCAAGACACTGAAGAGTCCGCTTAAATACCACTGGCCTGCCATACCAGAAGTTAATTTTGTTAAACACCCGCTTCGGTACGGGAGGTATGGTATGGTCCTTTAAAAGCCCTCAAGGGGTTGGAAACCAATTAAGGTAATTGTTATTATTATTTATATTGTTTATTATGTTTATTAGCTATCATTAATTATTATTTAATTATTTTATCTTTTTTTTTTTTTTATTATTTTATTATTTTATTATTATTATTATTATTATTATTATTATTATTATTATTATTATTATTATTATTATTATTATTATTATTAATTATTCATATGCATTTTTATTTATTTTATTATTATTATTTATTCTTATTATTATTAATTATTATTTTATTATTAATTATATTGTACCAAATATTTTTAAGGGGTAATGTTAATTAAAATTATTTTAAGAGGTTTGTAAAAAAAAAATATATTATTAATAATAATTTTTCTGATTAATACCACACATATTCAATATTATTTTTGATGTTAAATTAATTATTACTTATTATCTATTATTATTATAGTTTCATTATTATTTATTTTATTATAATGTATTGATAATTTAATTGAAGGAAATTAAGATAGCGTCAATTTTAAAAACTTCTTGGGTTTATCAAGTTCTTTTTTCACATTCTTTCTAATAGTTATTTATTTTCAGAAGAAATTTTATTACAAGGACATATTCGATAATAAAAAGAAAGTTAAAACTTTTAATATTATCCCAATATTTCGCCTGTATACTTCAGGCTATGGATCACTGTTAACTAGTGATCTATTATTTGATAATGCAGCTTTACAAAAGTAAATGGTTCTAAATATAAACAATCTAAAAATTATTTTAAAACATTCAATGATGTGTTTTTAAAATTTTAATTTTTGATTTGAAAATAAAAAAAAGCCTTACATTGTTTTGCAATACAACTACTATTATGCATGGATATGGTGTACCTGGCAAACACTCAAAATATTCAACAAAAATTCAATCGCTTCCATCTTTCACTTAAATATCAGCATTGATGTCCGGCTTTAAGTTTTTAATCAAAGAGATTCTGCCATAATTCGAAATAGTTGAAATTACCAATTGAAATAAAATTTTAAAACACTAGCAATTTCAACCTTGTAGGAGGGGATTTGTGATCCGTCGTGTAAATGCTCACATATTTTACTGTTGGTTTATACCTGTGTTGCATAACTCAGGTTCTTAAAGGTGGTTGTTGTGTATCTCACATAGAGGAATTTACATCCTACTATTGCACTTAATTGATACACAAATAATTCGTAATGCCTCCCGAACAAATGACACACGGGGTACTAACAATTGAGGACACTCGTCTCGGTGTTAGTACTTCTGTAGTTGCTTCTAACATTTACTCTTTATCTTATGACTTAACTCTCAAAATGAAATGAGTACAGGAGATTTTTTTTTGTACTCCATCCCGCGGGATTCGAACATTGGACCCGGCGCCGTCGCAAGTGTTTTACAATAACCGGACTGTCTAAAACCACTGAGGGCCTCTCACGTCCCCAAAAAACTCTTCATGCATAGTTTTTTCTTTAATTTTAAATCATTAAATTTAGACAAATTTTTCTAAAGAGAAGAACGAAAATTGAACATAATTGCTAAAGGACTACACATGTTTAGTCAGGAAAAAGAGTAAATGTTGAAGCTATTAACCCCGGAGACGGAGTGTTCTCATATTTTTGGTGACCCGATGGTCTTGTTTCGGAGGATTACAGAAGTTTTTGTGTATCAATTTCATTGCAAAGCAAGTAGGATGTAATTCTCTAATGTGGGATTACCACAACTAACTACTTTAATTAAGACCCGAATTATGCAACTACAGGTATAACCAAGTAAGAATAATGTGAAGCATTAACCGACGGGATCACGCAAGCGGTCCTCCTCCTGAACAGTTGAACATTGCTACGTTGTCTTTAAATTTTTATTAGCTAAGTTGGTTAATTTCAACTACATCTTCGTATAGCGAATACTCTTTTTATTAAAAAACTAAGCCGGAACATCAATGTGACGAATATTTAATGACATGAATGTGCTGAATGTTTTTTGAGAATCTTATGAGTGTTTTGCCAGGGTACACCTAGTATCCATGATATAGCTGTATTTGCAAAATAGCAATGTAAGCTCTTTTTGTAATTTTTCTCAAAAATTTTTTTTAAACTTCACAAATTAATGTAAAATAATTTTTAGATTTATTATATTTTAGAAATTTATTTCTTGTAAAGCTGCCATTATCAATAATCAGTTTAGTTAACCAGTGAACAGCCTGACGTATACAGGGGAGATATTGGTATACTATTAAAAGTTTTAACTTCTTTTTATTCCTCGAGATAGTGCCTTAATAGAAATATTATTATTATTGATAAGTGACTAAGATTGGAGAGCGTTTACAAAAATAATGGTTTGGTGTAACCTTTGTATGTATGTGTGCCGATGTCTGAAGGTTTGTGTGTGTAATTTGGTGTGTTTCTGGTGTGTCGAATGTATGTTATATAGTGATTGTGTGTGATGTAACAAGTAACAAAACGAGACTCTGAGTCGAGAGTTTGTGTTTTTCATTGACAACACACGCACATTTCAGAAACCAGGGATACTCAAGTAAGGTGCAACCAATTACGGTACTATCAGCGCGGTCAGCCTATGTTGCCTATAAAACACTTGTCACAAAATTAAACGGGACAATTCCAACGATACTCCAAATCGTAGTATCGGAACATTCCCTAATATATTATATAGTATTATTATATTTATATATATATATATATATTGGTATCTTTATAGTATTACTATTATATATTATATATATATATATAGTATATACTAATATAGTATATAATAATATATTCTTATATTTAGTATATATATATAGTATTATTATATTTTATATATATATAGTATATATTGTAGAATTCTGAAAAGTATCGGTATCGGCAGTATCGGCATTTTTGGGGGGTATCGGTAATATGGCCGGATACTGTGGCCGATACTTCTTACATTTTTGGTGAAAAAAATTATAAGAAACTTTTAGATTTCAATAATATCTGGTTGCGATATAATAAAAGGTAGTGATCCGGGACATGAAATTGTCATCGTTTCGTCATCCGGTGAAATCGGATATTTTTTCTCAAACGTATCTTCCGCGGCATGGCAATTTCTGGACTATTTCATTTTGGCCGATGAAGTGAGAAATTTACCCGCAGAAACGTGGAGAAAGATTCATGTGTTCTGCCATCATAATTTAGGAGAGAGGGATTCTAAATTTAAAAGTCTAGAATTTTGTATTGTCCATGGTCTCCGGTATAGTTATTTTTATAATTAATGTTTTGCTGTTAGATTACTATTATTAAAATTAAATAATTTGAAATAATAAAAACATGAAATTATTGTTATTATTAAATAAATCATTGTTATTAATCAAGGAGAAATTATTATTACTAATCAAGAAATATTGGATTTATTATTATTATTATTATTTTTTATTATTATTATTATAGATTATTATTTATTATTCCCTACCTTTTTGGCGTCTTGTCGACACCCAGGATGGCTAAGAATCTCATCTATAACTTATTTTCATAATGTCCCTCAAAGAGTGGAGTATGTGCCTATGTAAATTATATAAACACTCCTATAACACGTCTCGAAATCTCAAATCTTAACTTCGAATGTTTTTGTGGCTTAAAATATTTCTTCCTTTTACTACAATATCTTGTGCTTCTGCTACTGTTTTCTTAACCAGAAGAGATTTTCAGCCTTTTTTGGAATATTTTACTACTTCCGGCGAGACTGTTATATCTTCTCACCCTCTATATAGGGGATTTCAATGTACAGAACACTGAATGGTTGGGCTCCTCTCTATTTAATTCTAGGTGGGGAGAGGATGGAAATCATTCAGGCATTCTCAAGATCTGGAGGGCAACTAATTAAGAACCTACACAAATTCCGGATCTCCAACGCAATTCTTGAACACACTTTGACTTATGCTTCACCCTATCTTCTTGCTACAAATACCCTTCCTCCTATTGGTAAATTGACCACAACCTTAGTATTCTTTATTTTTATCATATTTTCTCTCCACGAGCATCCTGCCCTATGCGTTTTTTTGGCACTTTGGTTGATAGGGCCGATTGTGGGTCTTGCATCGCTTTTAAGTTAACTAAAATTGGAGTTACTGCTTTGTCTCTGAAGTTTGCCTCTACCTTCTGCGATAAGGTGGGAGCTGTCATCGTTGATGGGATGAGAGCGTTCATTTCTTGTCTTCAACTAAATCTTTATCTCTCAAAATCCATGGTTCAATCGTGGATTGTTCTCTGGCCATTCAGATAGAGACAGTGCGTAGCAAGGGTATGAAAAATCTGCATTCTTATATACCCTCGGCGATAATTTTCATATAGACATCTGTGTGCAGGGATACTCTTCGACCAGCAAAGTGGACTTTCATAAACGGAAGTGCCCTGAACTCCTTGGTTTTCCTACTGGACAAATCTTTCTGGCCCTCTTGTCAAAACATTCCTAAGAACTTCTGTAAATTCCTGCTATTTCCTCTCTTATTCGTTCTGACAGCTTTCGGTTGCTAATACTCCAACTGAAAAAGGCTAATCTCTTGGCTCCTATTTTCCTCTAACTAACCACTGGACGATTCTGGATTAACCTCTTCCTCCTCTACTCTCCTCCTCCTACTCCTCCTCCTCCTCCTCTCCTTCATGTGTCCTACAGGTGTGATGACATTTGATCGGGTGCGCTGGGCTCTGAAACTCTATGAACGTAAGGAGACGGGTGACCCGGATGGGAATTTCTCCCGAGTTTTGAGGGTAGTGTGCTTAAGTGTTTGAGCACGCCCCTCGTTCACTATTTTCTCTATCTCAATACTTAAGCAGTACTTTCCTCAGTGGCTTGGAGAAGGACACTTTGTCCAAGCTATTCGCGAAAAAAGGAAGAAGGAAGCCGCTCTGAATCCTTCTAATCTTATCGCCCTATAAGCTTCACTTGTGATCTAATGATATTTGAAAACCTTCTCATTCTCACTTCTTAGATCACCTGGAATTTCATTCCCTTCTTTGCGATCGCCAGTACGGCGTGTCGGCGCTCGAGGTCTACTGGCGATATATTTCAATTTTTAAGTATTTATGGTTTTCGCGTGCATTAGGATACTATACAGGGAGACTTGCGGGGTGGAGCTTGACATAGTCAAAGCATTGAGCGAGTTTATGGCAGCGACACTGGCTTCCATGCTCGCCTCCTTTGGGCTTCCTCTTCTCTTTGCTTATGTCTAGCTTTCTTTCAAATCCGTTCAATATCAGCTGTTATTGATTTGGCGACTTCTTCTTTTTCTGTCATAGTGGTGGTTCCGATCAGGGTTCTGTCTTATTCCCTACTTTATTCCTACTTTTCATTAATGATCTACTGCAATTCTAACTCTTCCACTCATATGCCGATGAATTTAACTTGCATTCTTCAACTCATTATCATTGCTGTCCTCCTATTGGATTTTAGAATGGCCTCTCGTCTTAATATTGCCCGACTTCTACTTCTGGCTGATCGGCTTGGATAGAATTTTTCTGACTGGGGTCGTCTGACTCTATGAAATTCAATTCGTTAAACTACAAATCTATGTCCTGCTAAGAACCTTCTAATTCTCCCTATCTCTTTCGAGCGGTTCTCCTGTCTCTCCCTGTTGACAAGTGATATAACATCTTACTTGACATAAACAAGAAATGTCTTGGAAACATCGCATCGTCACAACGGTTTGCTAGGGACGGCCTTAAGAAACTGAGTTTTTGTTTAAACCTAGGCGGGACTTTTTTCTTCTTCTCGAGTTACTCCAGCTCATCAAGGAGTATTCCCTGCTCTTGTAATTGGAGTACTGCTCTCATGATCTGGGGGTGGGCTCTGGTTTCAGCCCGGCTTTTAGATTAGGGCAGTAAAGACAAAGGCTTGATAATGTTTCTGTGTACTTCCAGTTACTTGACGCTCTATCTTTTGCAGCGCGCATATTGATGGCTTATCCTCTTTTCTATAAGTACGTATCCGACAGCAGAACGTGCTCAAGTGAGCTTACCATCGCGGTAGCCGAGGGGTTTCTGTGTCTGCACATCCGAGTATTATGTAGGTATTAGTAACTCGGTAGTTCGCTGGCGGGTGTTTCTTTTTTCCTGCCAACGTAGTTTGGGTGGGAATTCTCACTCCATCTTCGGTTATCTGCTGAATTAAATTCCTACTTTAAAGCTTCGTCTGTGCTAATCTGCGGTTAGATGGTGTAGAACACACCTTCTTGATAGGGCGTTCTGTCGTTGTGGTGGTGATCAACTGTAAAAAATTTATATATAATATTATATTATAAATTATATATATATTATATATATATATATATATATATATATATATATTATATATATATATATATATATTATATATCTTATATATATATGTATAATTAGGAGAGAGAGAGAGAATTAGAAACAAAACCAGATTGGTAGATAAACGGAAAATTTATGTATTAATGCAGTCTTAATGTTTTACACATTTAATTAAGAAGTGAACACAATTAAATTCTTCCTTATTATAATTTTTTAATTTATAAAATAAAGTAAATTTTTAAAAATATACTTTTTAATTAATCGTCATCGTCAAAATTAACTCTAATCGTCTCGTCGTCGTCATCGTCATCAGTCATTCTTCAAAAGTTCATAATTGTGCGCCATCCTAATAAAGAGGTTCTATAGGGAATTTTTAAGCTAGCTGAACCCAAAAGAATGGCATCGCCGCGACGGTGACGATTCTAGAATGCATTTAATAGGCATAAGGGAGGAGCTTTGCTCGCGTGACAAAAAAAAAAAAAAAAAAAACGATTCACAGAGTGTGACAGCCCCGCTTATCAGCACTGGCAACCGCACTAGATAGTGATGGGTGGTCTTTTCCGAAATAAACACTGAAGATTTCGAAGAGGATTTGGGATGATGTTAGGCCTTTGATCAAGTTTCATGGCCACAATTGCATTGCATCTCATTCACTTCAAGGAATCCACAAGGAACCTCTCGAAAAAAATTTTGAGACTTCATAAGGAGCAAGTATTTAAATTTTGCAATTGTGAAAGAGGGATCGCTGGCCTACAGAGAGAATCTTTCTGTGGTGGTATTATTATCAGTGCCTTGCAAGCAAATAATCAGCCCCTCCCTCATATGTCGAGAGCGAGAGTTTTTTTAGTGTAGGTGAAAATGTAAACACCCCAAAAAAGGACAGGCTCTCGCGATACTAGTGAAGCCTTTAATGTTTTTGCATCAAATTTGAGAATTTTTGAATGTTGAGTATTGAATGATATCTATCTTTATCTAAAAGGAGTATATTATTATGTTTGAATAATAGCGATTTTTTATTTTGTCTTTTCAGTTGATTAAATGAGGTTCTCCTCTTTCAATAATTTTTATTCTTTATATTTGCTGTTAAAGAATCTTAATTGTAAAATTGAATATTAAAACATAAAAGCTAGTTAGCTAAACTTTGTTAATACTTACTGGGAAAATGGACATGGAATATTTTTTTAATAAACAAGAACATAAAAAAGTTATTAAATATATATTTGCATTTATTATTCTTAAAGATAGCTATTATTAATTTGATACCAAATAGTATATTGGGCCAACGCAATAATGAATAATAATGAATATGCATATTTTGTTGCTAATGGAATTCATCTGAGTTGCATAGCAGTACACAAATGTTCTATCTTATTACTGTGTATTTATTACATTAATTAAAGTATCGGTATCCGTATCGGTATAAATAGATATATCGGTATCGGCCTCTTTTCTGGTATCGGTTCATCCCTAATATATATATATATATTACTATATATATATATATATAATATAGTATTATACTTATATATAAGTATATATATCATTATATTTATATATATATTATATTACTATATTATATTTAATATATATATATATAGTAATAATATATATATATATATAGTATATATATATATATATATATATAGTATATATATGTATCATATATATATATATATACTATTTATAAAATCATGTTTTTTGGGATAAACATTTTTAAATAGACAAGAAAGAACACAACGGGGAAGTATTGTGAAGGTGTATAAGAAGAAATTCAAGATCTGAAGTTGAAAAACTTTGGAGGTCAAATTTTATTAAATTCATATAAAGGTAAAGATAATATTGAGAAAACTTGACAGTTAGTCCCCTTTCACAATTTGTAGTAAAAAAATTAAGTTAAATGTTATTTAGCTGCATAGGTATAATAATAATTTGGCCAAATACGACCAACATTTATTATTTATTAACATTAATTATTGATTTTACAATTACTTTTTATAGGATATGGCGTATTCACCACATCAGTCTTAGAAAGGGGAACATTCATTGGGGAATACGTAGGAGAAAAAATCACGGAAGATGAAGGTGAAGCTCGAATTAAGAAACCTGGAAGAGGTTATTTATATTTCTATGAACATAAATCCAAACAATTTATAATTTTATAATATATAATATAGTATAGTATATATAATACTATATATATATATATATAATATATATGATATATATATATACTAGGTATATAGTTTATATATTATTATAATTATACTATATATATTTGACACATTATAGCATATACTATATATCTACGCACTGTACTTACTTACTTACTTTTGCCCCTGGCCCAACACCTTATTGGAGGCACACTGCCTCCAGGAAGCGGCTGCCGCACTGGGCGGTCCAACAGGTGAGAAGTGGGATTAGAGAAATCGTCACGGGGGGCGGTCGAAAGCAGAGACACCCCAGAAAGGTGCTTATTGCTGTCAGGGGAATTATTAACATCTGGTGGGCAAGTGGGGGAGGTGGCACATTAGTTAGTTCTTGAATTATATTGTATATTGGCACTGAGTTTACGGGTGGTGGACTGATGATGTCGCGGGCAAGGTCGATTTGGCCTCATCTGGACAGCGTTTCTTCTTAGGGGACGGTTTGTGGGGTAGGGGGTGTTTAGTAATTGTTATTTGCGGTTTTGAAGGTAATGTGTTGGTTAGCTGTGTATGGATATGCGTAATCCATGACCTATTGAGAGGAGGGAGGCGGGAATTATGTTGTAGTGTTGGAATAGAGAATTGGGTGGTGAAGACAGGGTGGGGGGTTGGGAGAATTTGGTGACAAGGGTGGCATGGATTTAACCGGGTTTTTTGATAAATTGAGTCCCCATCTCCCAGGCTGTGTTAGAGATGGGAGGATGGAAGTTTCTTCACGTGTGGGAGAATGTATGTTGGGGTGGCTTTTTTTGGTGAACCTGTGATAATTCTGAGAGAGTGTGATTTTGGGAGATTTGGGAATTTGACTCTTTGTTTGTTTTGAGAGTGCTTGGGAACCATCGCTGGAGAGGAATAGTTTAGATTGTGTTCTACAGGGTTGTTTATAGGTAGTGCGATGAGTGTGTTTTTGTCTGTGCTGAAGTTATGACTGAGACAAGGGTTCGGAGGGTGTTATAGTTTACGTCGGGTAAGGTGTGATTTGTAGATGTGGGGGGAGAAGCTGTGAGTGGTCATGGTAAGTCCAATATTTTTGGTGTTTTGTTTAGTGGAAGGAGGTTATTGTTAGAGGTGATTATAGGATGGAGGGGATTGGTGCGGATCAGGCCTAGGTTTAGAGAGTAATGGCAGGGATTTGAAGGGGGGATGCTGAGTCATTCTGTTGGAGGTTCTAACCAATTTCTACATAAATGTAGATCATTCTGGGTATGGTTGTGTGGCTATGTTTTAGTTCTGGGTGTTGGGAAACAAACTGATGTCGTCTGCGTAGTACATAAGTTTGATGAGTTGGGGTGGGTAGATCTGCTGTGAAGAAGTTGAAGCGAAGAATGGAGAGAGTAGGGCCTTGTGGGACGCGATTTTGTAATTTGATGGAATGAGAGTGGTTGTTTTTGTATGAAACCTTTGCGAAACGATTGGTGAGGAAAATTGGAGAGCAATTTTTGTCAATTATTTACCAGGGAGAGTGGAGGATTTTTTGGAATAAGGATGTGCGGTGGGAACGTTGTCGAATGCCTGTTTGTTGTGTCTATTGGCAGTGAGGGTTTGATCTGTGGGAAGCGGAATTCGGTTGAAGCCATTAATGAATGTGCTTGTGTAATGGGTAATATATATTATAAGTACTATATATATATATATATATATATATATATATATTTAATATATAATATATATATATTATATAATATTATATATATTTATATATTATGGTATAGAACGCTTCTAATTTTCGAGCGAAAGTTCTGGTATCGAATCGTTGGGTACACGATGGAATGTCAGAGGAATTAATGTTGAGAACGTGAGAAGAAGACGAGGTGATGGATGTATTTAGAAACGGCAAATTTGATTTGCTCGCTGTGACTGAAAACAAAGATGAAAGGAAGAGGTGAAATTAAGTAGTGTGGTGTGGAATGTGGTGCGTGCTGGTGTGGAAGAGAATGGAGAGAGCGGAGAGGAAGGCAGTTGGCAATTTTGATGAGTGGACCTGTGTAACATAAGCTATGGTGGACTTGATTGTGTTGAGTCCTAGATTCTAGGTTATTTAAGTTTGTAGGTCAGGTAATGTGTGGTTGTGAGGTATGGTCCAATCTGAGGGAACACGTTGAAGGAGAGTAACGATTTTTTGCGGATACATCTCGAATGATGTTATGGATGGGTGAGTAGGAGCTTCAGATTGATGTGTTGGGGGACCTGAGATGGTTTGGATAGGGTGATAATAAAAAGGGATGGTAGATAACAGGTGGGATTTTGGGTGGCGGGCGTAATATTGAGAATGGTAGGAAGGGTGATTGATTTCTGTGAAGAGAGAGGTATGTGTGTAAGTAATACTTTCTTTATACACAAGAGTATCCATAAGTATATGACTAGAGTTTGGTGTAGGTTAGAGATGGTACAGATGAAAAGTATGAATTGATTTGTGTTGGTGACAGAAGGAGATGGTTGAAGATATGTGTTGGATGTCTAAATAGGTGGGGGTTTAGGACATGGGATTAATCGGATCATCAATGTTGGTTCTCATGTAAAATTAAGTTAGTGGCGGCTTGGATGGAAGGAAGGTGATACGAAAGGAAGTGAGTAAAATTAAGAGTGAGAAGTTAAATGAACAAGGCAATAAGGATAGGTATGTAAGAGCTCTTCGCTAGTAATATCGGTTGAATGTTGAACCGTTGTACTCGAACAATCTGGGGCAGAAGGACAGCAATTTGTTAGTAGTGCAAGACGGAGTGTGGATGTGCTAAAGTGGAAGTAAGAATGTTAACAGCGAATGGTGGAATGAAGAGGTGATCGAAAGGCGGTTTAACAGGTAAAAAGGCGTGGTGAATGTACTCAAGCAATGAATGAAAGTTCGAAGAAAGATGCTTGGAATTGATATAAGGGATAAATAAGAATACCCTAAAAGGTGGCATACGTGAGGAGAAAACAAGAGGTATGAACAGTTTGGAAGGAGGATGAATGAGCACATACAAGGGATAGGAAGCTCTTCTGGAAGGAAGCGCGAGGTTAAGAATGAGAATAGGGGAATCTGCTTAGAATATGAATAGGGATTGGTGCTTTTGTACTGATGAGTGGCATGTGAGGGGAAGTGTGGGAAACGACTACTTCGAAATCTGCACAATAGTTAATGCAGTCTGATCGGGTGTTAGTGAATGTGTGTGGTTTTGAATGTGCAAGAAGGAATAGGTATTTTGGTGGATGGGTTATTAGTAAGGAGGAGGTGATGGGTAGAGTGAGAAAGTTGACAAATGGTAAATCTGAGGTATAGATGAAATTAATAGTGAAATGATCAAGAGTGGGAGGGCGAGATGGTGAATTGATCTTGGATTGGTTGTGTAATAAGCGTTTATGGAGGGTATAGTTCCAAGGGATTGGACGGAGAGCGGTAATGTACGTCTTATATAGAGGGTAAGGGAGAACAAGGGGACTGTAGTTAATAGGGAGAAAGTTTTTGAGTGTTGTAGGGAGATATATGCTGTTTTTTGGTCGAAAGAGTGCGGTCGAGTGACTGAGGGGACTGATTGGTGAGAACACAAGGTGCGTTTAGAAGTGGTAAGAGGATGTGTGGATAATCTTTACATTTGAAACAAATGATTGGAATGAGGGAGAAAAAGAACTAAATTTATTTAGGTTTTTAATTTCGCGATTTACAACAGGCGTTGATAGAGTTAATAGGGAAGCTTTATGGCAGGTATTAGAGTGTATATGGTGTTGGTGGTAGGCTTCTGAATGGATTCAAAAGTATGTATGACGATAGTGAAGGCGTGTGTAAGAAAAAATGGGTGTAATGGTGATTGGTTTGGATAATAGGGAGTGAGACGAGGGTTGTGTTATTGCTCCCTTGGTTATTCAATTTGTATTTATGGATGGGGTTATGAAAGAAATTCGAGGTGGGAATGGCAGAAAATGTGTGTCTAGGTATGATGGAGAATGGAGATTGAGTGGAGGCGTGCCCTACCATATTATATGCGGATGATTTGGTTCTGTGTGCGGTGAATCTGAAGAGAGTTTGGGATTGGTAGGGGATTTGGAGGGTAATGTTAAACAGGGAGGGGTTGGAAAAGTAAACGCTAGATAAGAGTACGGTATGGTTGGTGCGTGAGGACAGTCCTAGTGTGAAGTTATGTCGTTAGGTGGTGAGCAGCTGGAGCAAGTGTCTGAGTTTAAATATTTAGGGTATGGTTGGATGACGGAAGCGGAACGGATGATGCAGAAGTGTAGTAGGGAAAGTTTGTGAATGGCAGGAAGGGTTTGCTGGTGCAATTAAATTCGTTAGTGAATGTAAAGGGACTAGTCTTGTGAGTGCGCAGAGTCTTACATGAGGTTGTTTGTTCAGTGGTTATTGGTATGGTAGTGAGAACTTGGTCTTGGAATAAGAAGTATAGATTAAAGTTCAATGGTTTCAGATGGACAATCTTAGGGGCATGCTAGGCTTGAGAAGAATTAATAAAATTAGGAATGAAACGTATTAGAGAGTTGTGGTGTGGAGAAAGGGGTAATGAGAGAATAAATAAAGTATGTTGAGATGGTTTGGTCATGTGGAAGGATGATGATTATCGGGGTTTGGTTAAGCGGATGAATAGTGGAGAGTGTGTTGGGAACCGACCGGCTGGGGCGAAGAGAAAGTGGGATTGAGTCGGTGAAGAATGTCTGAAGGCAGAGAAATGTGAGTTGGCAAGAGGCAAGATAGGTGCATGATAGGAGAGAATGGCGGGGCTTTGTATGGGGGGCATGGTTGTGGCCACCTGGGCCAGGGGATGAACCCTTACATTGACGATTTACCCATAGTGAGGGTCCGTCGCGGTTCGATGCAATGCTCTAGGGTGGATTTTTCTGTCTGGTGACAAGCTCTCGGCTACTTAAGTGGTACGAGGGGACGGTAAGGCTGGCTTCTCTTTTTCGACGCTTTGTCATGTTTCCTACGCTTTTGCTTTTCCGATGCTTGTAGTGCTCCTTACCCCCAATCTTGGGCAAAGAGGAAGGTGGAAAGAAAGAAGAAAGAAATATATAATATATAATTTAAATATATTAGTATATATATAATTCTATATTATATATTATATATTATATATAGTATATATATATATATATATATATATATTTAATATTATATATATATATCTATATTATATTATATATATATATTTTATTATAATATATATATAATATATATATATATAATATAGTATTATATATATATATATATATATTAATATTTATATATATTATATATTACTAATTATATATATATATTTATATACTATATTATATATTATTATCTATTATATATATATATATATATATATATATATATATATATATATATAATATATGATATCTATATTATATATTTTATATATATAATTATATATTATAGGGTTGTGAAAAAAACGTTTTTTTTAATGTTTTGTTTTTTGAAAAAGTTTTTTAAAAATTTTTTTTGTTTTTTTTTTTAAAATTACTCTTTTATGTATATTAAAGATGTTTTAAATTATACGGTAGTACCAACCCTTTTAGGCCTAAATATCGACTATTAATACCAGGGTTGGCATTGATTTAAGATTAAAATTGATTTATCCAGATTGATTAACTCAACTGATTTTTGTATGAAAAAATCATGATTTTTTTGATTTTTTCGATTTTTTTGTTTTTTTAGGCAAATTTTTTTTTTTAATTAATAATTATTTATATTATCACCTGAATAATGATAATATATTTTATCTATATAATAAGCAAATGTCATCAATGTAGTTCTAAATCATGTTTTCCCAATAAAGATTAAATAAAATTAGATTAATCAGATATTAATACAGTATATATTGGTACATAATAAATAATGATTATATACAAATATAATTAGACTTAGCTAAAGTTATTATTAATTAGGTAATATTTACGATTATTTACTAATTTTATCAAATAATAATAAAAGGCAATTTGTGCTAAAAAAAATCAAAGAATAAAAATCAAAATATTAAATAATTCATTGGAGTATTTTTAGATTTCTTTTAATTTTTTAGCCAGGTGTATTTTGTAAATAATTTAATTATTCCTTAGTTATCCGCTGATTAATGATAAGTATATTTTCTATCTCTATATATGCATAGCAAATTCATCAATGTAATTTCAAATCATTTTCAATAAAGAGATAAATAAAATTAGATTACTCATTAATACGGTATACCTATATACATAATTAAAATACACTTAAACTAAATTAATTATACCCTTATAGACTTTTATTATATGTAGGTAATAATTAGGATTATTTTGCTAATTTTATCAAAATAATAATTAAAACTTGTTTTGTGTCTAAAAAAAATCAAAGAAATCAAAAATCAAAAAAATCATTGTTGATTTTTTTTATTTTTTTTTATTTTTCTGTTGAAATTTTTAGGCAAATTTTTTTTTTTCTAAATTAATAATGATTACTAGTTATCACCTGATTAATAAGTATATTATTTCATCTATATATTAAGCAAATTCATCAATGTAGTGAGACCACTCAATTTTTCATAAGTTAAATCAAAATCCTATTCTCAGAATTATAATATATATATATTGATTTATATATATTATATATATATATATAACGTAGTACTAGCTATATATATATACTATTTATGTGATATATATCTATATAGTTATATTATATATATATATAGGTATAGTATATAGTATATATATATATCATATATAGTATATAATTTAAATAACTTAATTCAACTAATAATAATTATACATATTACGTTATTATTGATTAGGGTTATATGATTAGCGCTTATTTACTAATTTTATCAAAATAATAATAGAAAAGGTCAATTTGTTTCCTAAAAAGAAACGAGAGCAGTAGTAGCACTGCATAACTCATTGCATTTTATTTTTTTGATTTTTAGGCAAATGTTCTTTTTCTATAATTAATCAATTTCCTAGTTTACCTGTTATGTTAAGTATATTTCATCTATATAATAAGAAAATTCATAAATGTAGTTTCAAATCATTTCCAATAAAGAAATAAATAAGAATTAGATTACTCAGATATTATTAAATTAAATAACCTAATTAAAACTAAATAATAATTATACTTTCTTCTCCTCTTCTTCTTCTTTAGCTACTCTTTTTCCCCAAGACTGGGAGTAAGCGTGCGCTACAAGCACCGGCCAAGAAAAGTAGTAGGAGAATATTGACAATTTCGAAAAGTAAGCCCAACTTACCGCCCCATCTGTACCTATTATTGTGAGAACTGTCACAGACAGAAAATCACCCTAGAGCTCATGGGACCGCGAGACACTCACTATGGTAAATGTCAATGTATAGGGTTCATCTTGGACAGGTGGGCCCAACCATGCCCGCGCATACAAACCCCGCCAGCTCTCTCTCTATCATGCACCTTACTCTTGCGCCTCTGCAAACTCACATTTCTCTCCTTCAGTACATTTCGTTCACCGACTCATCCACTTTCTCTTCGGTCTCGCAGCCGGTCGGTTCCAACACACTCACGACTATACATCCGCTTAACCAACCGGATACTCATTCATCTTTCCACATGACCAAACATCTCAACATACTTTCATTATTTCTCTCATTTACCCCTTTCTTCACAAACACACCCAACTCTCTAATAAGTTCATCCTCATTTTCATTTCAATTCTTCTCACACCTAGCAACCCCTAAAGATTGTCCATCTGAACACATTGAACTTTAGATCTATACTTCTTATTCCAGACCAATGTGCTCACTACCATACATAACACAGGTAACACTAACCTCCTGTAAGACCCTAGCCCACTCAAACTTAGTCCCTTTGCATTCACGAACGATTTAATTGCAACCAGCCACCTTTTCCTGGCCATTCACACTTTCTACTACACTTGGCATTCGTCCGTTCCGTTCTCACTCCAAACATATACGCCCTAAATATTTAAAACTCAGACACTTGTTCTATCTGCTCACCATCTAGCATAACTTCACATGAGGAGTGTCCGTCACTCACACAACGATTATACTGACTCTTATCCACGTTACTTTCAAGCGCGGCCTCCCTTTTACAAACACCACTGCAAATCTCTCTCCAATTCCTACTCAACTCTCTTACAGACTTCGACCAGAAGAAGGTCATCCGCATATAATAGGTGGGACCCTCACTTCAGTACTCGGCATTCTCCACCTTCACACCCATTTCCTGCATCCCAGCTCGAATTCTTTCATACCCATTCATATACAAATTGAAAAATAACCCAAAGGAGCATAACACACCCGTGTCTTCTCCGCTATTAATCTAAACAATCACCATTGACACTCATTTATTCTTCACACGCTTCACTATCATACATCTTTTGATTCCATTCAGAGAGCCTACACCAACACCAATATATCATAAACTCTCATAAACGCTTTCCTACTTAACTCTTATCACTGCGCCTGTTGCAATCCAATAAACTAAATCAATTTTATTTCTCTTAAATTTTTCTCATCATTTGTTTTTCAATTTAAAGATTTGATCACACATCCTCTACCACGCACCTTGTTTTCACCAATCAGTCCTTCAGTCATTCGACGCATCTTTCGACAACTACCAAATATCCTTCCTAACAACTCATTAAATTATTCCTATAATATTCTAGCAGTTCCCACTTTTCTCCTTAACTTAATATAGGGGTATCTATTAGGCTCTTCTCCAATCCTTGGACACTATACCCTTCTAAACGCTTTTTAAGCACAATTCCAAGTCACTCAATCACATTCGCCTCGTTCTTGATCTTTCAGCCATAATTTCATTATACCTCAGATTTACCATTCTTCATCTTTTTCACTCTACCCATTACTCCTCCTAACTAATAACCTCATCCCCAAAAATACTTATTCCTTCTTGCACCACTCACACACATTCACTATTACCTCTTTATTACTGTTAATATTTGTGAAAATTCTCGAAGTGTTCTTTCCACATTCCTCTCACACTACTTCATCAGTTACAAAAGCACCATCCCTATTCATATATATTTTCCTAAGCAGATTCCCTTATTCTCATTCTTCACTTTCGGCGCTTCCTTCCAGAAGAGCTTCCTATTCCCTTGTAAGTCCCCATTCATCCTCCTTCCAAACTGTTCATTTACCTCTTGTTTTATCCTACGTATACACCTTTTAGTATTTCTTTTTTCTTCCTTATATATTCACAGGCATCTTCTTTTTGAGTCTTCATATTGCTTTTTAGTACATTTCAACCACGCTTCTTTTTTAGCTTAAACCGCTTTTCATCCACGTCTTCATTCACCATTCCTGTAAATTCTTACTTCCTAACTTTAGCAGCATCCCCATACTTCTTTGCACTACTAACAATTGCTTCGCTTCATTCTGCCGCCCAGATTTATTCAAAGTATCACTTATTTCACATTCAACCGTTTTACTAGCGAGTGCCTAAAAAAAAAAAAAAACAAAAAAAAAAACAAAATCATTGATTTTTTATTTTTTTTTGATTTATTAGGCAAATTTTTTGTTTCTTTATAATTAATTAGCTAGTTATCCTGATTAATGTAACGTCTTTCATCTCTTTATAATAAGCAATTCACCAATGTAGTTTGAAATTATTTCAATAAAGAAATAAATAAAATTAGATTACTCGATTTATACAGTGTATATACGGTATATATAATTTAAATACGTAATTAAACTAAATAATAATTATACTTATAACTTATTAATAGGGTAATAATTAGGATTACATTATTAATTTTATCAAAAATACTAATAAAAAGGCATTTGGTGCCTGGAAAAATAAAATTGAATAAATCAAAAAATTAAAAAAATCATGATTTTTGATTTTTTAAACAAATTAAAAAATACACCAATGAAATATAGGGATTTTATATATATATATATTTATTATATATATATTATATATATATATATATATATTATATATATATATATAATATATAT
Source organism: Trachelipus rathkii (assembly GCA_015478945.1). Lineage (NCBI taxonomy): Eukaryota > Metazoa > Arthropoda > Malacostraca > Isopoda > Trachelipodidae > Trachelipus > Trachelipus rathkii. The sequence continues at coordinate 34,888 of JABUQX010135723.1, forward strand.
TATATATTATATATTTATATTATATATATATATATATATATATATATATATAATAATAATAAAAAAAAGGATGGTATAACAGGTGGTTTTCGGGTGTCGGGAGAAAATGAAAATGGTAGGAAGGTGATTGATTTCTGTGAGGGGAGAGGTATGTGTGTGTAAGTAATACTTTCTTTAAACACAAGAGTATCCATAAGTATACTAGAGTTCGTGTAGGTGGAGAGATGGTATCGAGTGAAAAGTATGATTGATTTTATGTTTTTGAAGAAGCTGTTGAGTATGTGGTTGGAATGTTAAATTCAGTGAGGGTTAAGGATGAGGATATCGGATCAATATTTTTTTTCTATGTAAAATTAAGTTAGTGGGGACTTGGATGGAGAGGAAGGTGATACGGAAGGAAGAGGGTAAAATTAAAAGTAAGAAGTTTAGTGAACACGGTAATAAGAATAAGTATGTAAGAACGCTCGCAAGTATATCAGTTAAATGTGAACAAGTTGAAACTGAATAAATCTGGAAGCAAATGAAGGAACCATTGTTAGAGTGCAAAAGAAGTAATGTGGATGTGCTAAAGTAAAGTAGAATATTAACAGTGGTGGTGGAATGAAGAGGTGATGCAACCGGTTAAAAGTAAAAAAGAAGCGTGGTTGAAGTACTAAAAAAGCCAATGATGATTTCAAAAGAAAGATGTTGGAATTATATAAGGAGGAAAAAGGAATGCTAAAGATGCAAACGTAAGAGAAAGAGGTTAATACGTTTGGAAGGAGGATGATGGGGACTTACAAGGATAGGAAGCTCTTCTTCTGGAAGGAAGCGCGAAAAGGTTAAGAATTAGAATAGGGGGAACCTGCTCAGATAATGAATAGGGATGGTGTTTTTTGTAACTGATGAATGGATGCGAGGGGAGTGTTTTTTGTACAATTCGAAAAATCTGTATAATATTGGCCGTAATGATGAGGTGATAGTGACTGTGTGTGGGTTTGATGTTGCAAGAGGAATAGGTATTTTGGGGATGCGGTTATTAGCAAAGAGGAGGAAATGGGTAAGAGTGGGAAGTTGAAGAATGGTAATCTGCAGGTATAGATGAAATTATGGTGAAATGATCAAGAACGGAGGCAGATGGTGATTGATTGGATCTTGAAGTTGGTGGTAATAAAGGTTGCATGGGCGGTACTAGTTCAGGTGATTGGAGGGGAGACCAGTCATAGTACCTATATTTATACAGGGTAAGGAGATAGGCGAACTGAGAAATTTAGGGGAATAGTTTATTGAGTGTTGTAGGGAAGATATATGCTGGTATTTTTGGTCGAAAGAGTGCGGCGAGTGACTGAAGGACTATTGGTGAAGAACAAGGTGCGTTTAGGAAGTGGTAGAGGATGTGTGGATAAATCTTTACATTGAAGCAAATGACAGAGAAAATGAGGGAGAAGAAGAAATAATTGTATTTAGGTTTTGATATGCAACAGGGGTTGATAGGGCTAATAGGGAAGGTCTATGGAGGTGTTAGTGATGGTGTTGGTGTAAGGCTTCTGAATGGAATCAAAGTATTTATGACGATAGTGAGGCGTGTGTAAAGAATAATGGTGTCAAAAGTGATTGTTTAGTAAGTTAATAGCGGAGTGAGGCAGGTGTGTGTTATGTCTCCTTGGTTATTCAATTTTTTATATGGATGGGGTTATGAAAGATATTGAAGGTGGGCGTGACAGGAAATGGTGTTAGAATG
>JABUQX010135724.1:0-11282 GCA_015478945.1 Trachelipus rathkii
CGCTCTTCTTCTTCTTCCTCTCTCTCTCTCTCTCTCTCTTCGTCTCTCTCCTCTCTCTCTCATCTTCTCTCTTCTCTCTCTCTCTCTCTTCTCAGCTTAAGCCGTTTTCAAATTTCTTGGCCTTTTTGCTTACGAAAGTAAGAAATGCTCGATTTTGCGTTCGTTTGTGTCAAACTTAGCTCAAATCGTATATGCTCACCAAAACGTAGGAATTTCTTTAATTCCTGGTAAGGTTGTTATTTTCCCTTGCTTGCAAATTTAGCTTCGCTCTTACGAAAAAATGTAAACAAATAGAATGCGGCGTGGTAGGCCCGTTTTAATTTCGAATGGTTCATTCAATAAAATTAACTTAAATCCAATTTTCTTCTAAATCGATAAACTCCATCACAATAGTTGATCAATTATTTGTAATATAGAACATTTTGGTTATTTTATTTCTGTTTACTTCCACTACTCAGTCTCTTTTCCTTCCAATTTTTGTACAAAAGTTCTACCTCTTCTTCTATGCCTTCTAAGTTTATGCACAAATTCCGTGCTAGCAACTGGGTAAAGCATTTCTTTCCGAGCGTAAGCACAAATGACAAACACGAAAACGGTCTTACACTCTTCATGCTTAAAAAAAAACTGATAAAATTTGATATTTTAATTTGAGGAAAAGAAATACAATATTTGTGAATTGGGATAAACCTTTCTTGTGTTACCTTTAAGAAACTGTTAAGTCTATTAATTACTATATTAGTGAAAGCAAACTTATTTAGTTGGTTTATCAAATTTGAACAAACCTCAATTTCCGGATTTACTATAATTCATTCTGAAATTTTGCTTTATAAAAACAAAGTAGAGTGTGATTTGGGTTATCCCGTGAACACTACCTTTACTAAATCGATTTACTTAGCGAAAAATTCCTTCCGTTTTTGTGAATTTATTACGTCATTCATTTTTAATATTTTCTATATTATTTTTTTATACATATAATGAGTAAATGACAAATCAGTTACTGATTTTTTTTAAGAAAGACATTGAAAAAGCTGAAAAGTTCCGGTAAGTGCCCGACCGAACCGTAACTTTTAAAAATCCGAAGGTTCCGGTACCATCCAATATATATATATATTATATATATATATTATATATATATATATATAATATATATATATATATAATATTATATATATATATATTATATATATATATTATATAATATATTATGTATATATAGTGTGTGTGTGTGTGTGTGTGTGTGTGGCGGAGAATACAGCAGTAGGGTTGGAAGTGCGCCGGATAGTGGGGTAAATTAAATGTACCCTATAAATCTAAAGCTATATTCTCCTTATGGATGTAAAATGTAAAGAAAATTTTTATTTCAGAATTCTAATAGTTACCACGAATTTTAAATTAGTATAAATATTATAATTTGTCAGTATAGCAGTTTATAAACATTAAGAAAGTCAGATAAGAAAAATGAATTTGCAAAAGATACCTTGGACGGAAAGAGAATCCTTTAGGAGGATAGTCTTCTTGCCACTGTCTTCAAGGCATTATTGGGCATTTTTAAGAATTTCTAACGTAGGTCACTAATTCCTCTTGAACTCCGTTTTCTTCTTGGGTGCCTGGATATACGGTGTGTGGCTAGTTTCTAATTTTAATTAGTGATACTTTATTTTTAATAGGCTCAAGAAGAAGCTCGGTACAGATGATAGACAGAAGGGATAGAAAGGAAAAAGGTGTGCTTTTATGTTTTAATTGAACATATTTCCTTTATAATTTTAATTATGATTTAATTTTAATATTTAATTTCTTAAATCTTATTAATATTTAAATTTATTTACAAAAGAAGCATGTGAGAGCCCATGGGGTACACAATACTTCAGCAACAAAATATTAATATATGTGTTTTATGTTTGGGTTCCTTATCTATGGGTCAAGACTCTGGTTATGGGGGTCAATTTATTCTCTTTCATCAAATCTCTTCATACAAATTACAAATGCTGTGTTAATAAATATATAATATACAAATTAATATAACTTAAGTTTAATTTTTAGAATTTCTAATCGTAATTATTAGTTCATTAATTCTTTTTGATTTCAGTTCTGTTTACAGATGGTAGTACTGCGAAGTTTATTCTTTAACAGTTTGGACTTCAAAGTGTTTAACATTAGCCAATTGTTAAGGGATGTACTGGCCGAGCTAGCATCAAATTAAAATGAACTAATTCAAAATCAAGATGAAAATCAAGATGAAAACCGGAAACAAAAACCGGTTACTGAAACCCTACAATATAATGAAAATTAAGCTTTAATGTTTATCATCATTAATTGCATAGTTCTTTTGACTAAATTATAATTATCATCATAAAGAGACGTGATGTTCTGTCAGCAACTTGAAAGAAATTGCACTCTCCTCTCTCCACACAACACCACCACCTATCAAACACACACACACACACCACACACACACACACACACACACATGCAATTGATAGACACTTTTTGCAGTACTAAGAATTAAATTTAATTGTTCACATAATCACATAGATCCTCTTCTTTCCTTACTACATGTCTGCAATGTATAATGCTTAATAAGCATTACCAAATATAAATACAAGCATATATTTAGAAATGAGAGAGAGAGAGAGAGAAGAAAATAGATAAACAAATACATGGGGATGGGGAGAGAGATGAGAGAGAGAGGGAGAGAGAAGAAGAGTGAGGGGGAGGAGAGAGAGAGATTAGAGAGAAGAGAGAGAGAGAGAAAAAAGAGAGAAGAGAGGAGAGAGAGAGAGAGAGAGAGAGAGAGAGAGAGAGAGAGAGAGAGAGAGAGAGAGAGAGAGAGAGAGAGTAGATAAACAAATACATGGAGAGAGAGAAGAATAAAATAGATAAACAAATACATGGAGAGAGAGAGGAAATTAAAAAATTAAATAGCAATAGGAAATTAAAAAAGTTTTGTATTTCTTTAAAAAAAAAAAAAAAAAAAATTCTATTTCTCAGCCCACTTTTGTGCTCAATATTTTGGTAACAGTTTAAAAATTTCAATTTTCTATTAATCAAAAGTTGGTTTTATATTGAAGTAACTTCATCTTCAAGAAATTTGGAAGAAGCAGAGCGTGTATTCAAAACCGTTTTAACGAAACCGCTTTTAACTAAAAAAACACAAAAAAAAACAAAAAAAAACGAATTTAGGTGTTTAATAGTGTTTCAAACAAAACCTCTCTCTCTCTCTCTCTCTCTCTCTCTCTCTCTCTCTCTCTCTCTCTCTCTCTCTCTCTCTCTCTCTCTCTCTCTCTCTCTCTCTTTTTTTTTTTCTCTATCTCTCTCTCTCTTTCTCTCAGACCAAGGAAAAATCACACCGGTATATACCAAAACCTTTTTAAGAGTAAGGAATAGAAGAGGCAGAGTTAATATTAATCCAAAAGCACTTTTAATATTCCTGCTCCTTAAGCAAAAGAAATCTAATTGTTCACTAAGGAGTTTGTAGCATTATCTATTTGGACAAATAAAAAATCTTTAGTCAAGCAAAACTTCTTCAAAATAAGTTTAAAAGCTTTGTCTAACTATCCTTAAATTTCTATGCTTCTTTCTTAAAGTTTCGCACTCTTACTATAAAACAAATACAGTATATATATATATATATATATATATATATATATATATATATATATATAATATATATAATATATATATATATATATATAATATATATATATATATAAGATATATATTATATATATATATATATTTATATTATATATATTATATATAATAATATATATATATATATATATATTATATCCTTATTGATCATCTCATTTCCTTATATTATATTATATATTATATATATATATATATATGATATATAATATATAATATATATATATATTATATATATATATATATATTATATTATATATATATATAGTATATATATATATATATATATTATATATATATATATATATATATATATATATATATATATATATTATATCATATAAAAATAGTTATTATATGAAACTAACAATAAATTTCAATTGATAAACAGGATCAAAAATTTTACATTAAAATCGTACTTTTTTAAGCATCGTACGTTTGGCAGTTACCGGGAGAACGAGAAGACCATAATATTTTGTGAAATGCAAAAATCTTATTTAGAAAAATCCTAAAGCAAGAGAAAAAAAAGCTACGGCAAAGTAGATCCATCTAGGTTAGGTATAAGTTTACCGCATCGTCGATCCATATAGGTTTGGTTTTGGCTTAGGGCCCTCCTAATTCAGATTATAAGTTTTGTTAAGTATGCACAGAAACAATATATGAAAAAAAAATTCAATAAAGACCGAATTTTAACCCGAAACATCATTTTTTCCCATACTTTAACTTCTTTAACACTTCTTCTTTATATTTTAACACTATAAGTAGTAGGGCGGGGATATTGGAACCCGAAAGACCCACCCCTGATCAACGAAAAACCCACCCACCAAAAAACCCACCCAATCAAAAAAAAAAAAAAAACCCACCCACTAAAAAAACCACCCATTTAAAAACCCACCCACCCAAAAAAACCCCCACCCAAAAAACCCCCCCTAATTTTTTGGCAACCATAATTTTTTGGCATCCCTAATTTTTTGGCATCCCTAATTTTTTGGCAACCCTAATTTTTTAGCGCCCTTCGAAGAAAAGGGCGTGCCACAGACGGAGGCGATAGCCTCCGTCGTACGTTACGGCTGCCCTATATTTTTCGGCATGGGTATTTTGCCCACCGGTAAATTTTTTGATCTGTCTTAGGGGCTTAGCCCTTTTGTGATGTCTTAACCTTGTTTAACCTTCGCGTTTCCCTCTCGCGTGAACCTTTGGTCTTGACCACCTTCCTGAGCTATACCGACCTTGACCTTGACCACCTACGTGAGCTATACCGCCCTTGACCACCTTCCTGAGCTATACCGACCTTGACCTTGACCCTCCTAGACCTTTTGGGTCCTGACCTCGACTGGCCTTGACCTTGACTGACCTTGACCTTTTTGACCTTGACCTTTTTTGACTTTGACCTTTTTTGACCTTGAACCTTTTTGACCTTGACCCTTTAACCTTGACCTTTTTTTGGACCTGACCTTTTTTTGCTGCAACCTAAATTTTTTTTGAGAACCCTAATTTTTTCGGCAACCCTTAATTTTTGGCAACCCTTTCGAAGAAGGGTTGCGCCAAACGGTTGCGTAAACAACCGTTGTGTACGTATTCCCCCATTTTAGCCCCCCCCCCTAATTTCGACCATGGGTCATTTTTGTCCCACGGTAATTTTTGATCTTCATTAGGGGCTTAGCCTTTGATGTCTTAACCTTGTTTGACCATGATATTTCGGCCTTGAGCTTGCCAGATACCTAGCCTACATCTACACATAGCCTCCACCCAGCCTTGAGCCCATCCAGGTAACTGATGCCTTGCGTTTTGGTAGGTATCTGCTGCTAAGCATTGAGGTCATGTAGGGTTCCGTGACCTGTTATGGAGCTATCCTTAACTTATTTCATCCGCGGATACACCACACACACACACACACACACACCTAGCCTACATCCCATCCTCCACATAGCCTACACATAGCCTACACCCAGCCTACACATAGCCTACACCCAGCCTCCACATAGCCTACACCCAGCCTACACCTAGACTTCCACCCAGCCTGGTACCTTAGCCCTACACCTACACCTAGCCTCCACTCAGCCTTTGTACCTAGCCTACACCTACACCTAGCCTCCACCCAGCTTCACCTAGCCTCCACCCAGCTTACACCTACACCTACACCTAGCCTCCACCCAGCTTTCACCTACACCTACACCTAGATCTTCCACCCAAACCTTCACTAGCGTACACCTATACCTTAGCCTGACAAAGTTGCCCCTACAACCTGATATTTTCAGCCCTTGACCTTAGGCCATATACCATGGGTCCAATTTTTGGACCCACGATAACTTGACGCTTTTGAGGTTCCCATATCACCGTAACGAAGTACCTTAGGGATGTTCTATTAGTGTTCTATGATAATATTCTATTGAGTGCCAGGTGAGTGCCAGGTGAGTGCCAAGTGAGTTGCCAATGAGTGCCAAGTGAGTGCCAATGATTGCCAAGTGAGTGCAGCTGAGTGCCATATGGTGCCACTTTTTTCAAGCCTTTTCTTGGCCTCCCCTGATCTCCGAATAGCCCTAATAGGTTCTACCCCTAGGTAATAAGGTATGAGGAACGATTGGTATGTATATTAACAAGCGCTGCTAGGATGCTTCCTACAATGAGTTAGTATTTTTCTAACACTTATACACACAATTCACTATTGACCACTTATTAAACACTAGGACACTTATTAAGCACTAACACTTCTTACATACGACCTAAACTTATCATTAAACCATAGACACTTACATTAAACAATAGCCACTTACATTAAACCATAGACACTTTCATTAAACCATACACACTTCGATATGATTTGCCTCAACTTTGATGCCTTAACTTTTGAATGCCTCAACATTAATGCCTCAGCATTGATGCCTCACTTTGATGCCTCAACTTTTGATGCCTCAGCTTTTTAATGCCTCAGCATTGATGGCCTCAATTTTGTTGCCATCATTCTTGATGGACTCATCTTTGATGCAAGTACAATCTTTATACCACCTATATGATGATTCATCTTGGATGGACTCATCTTTTAGTCTACCTCTAGATCATAAAGCTACCCAACAGGGCCTCATGCTTGAGCCCTTCGCGCAAGACAGCACAAGCCCGAGTACACTCACGTGCGATCACTTCCGCGTCCCTCGCCCGCCGCGTTGCGCCGCAGGCGCAATATTTCCGCGTACCCGCCGCCGCATGCGCCCGCAGGCGCAATTATTATTATTTTATAAAGCCCGCCGCGTGCGCCCGCAGCGCAATATTTCCGGCTACCCGCCCGCCGCGTGCGCCCGCAGGCTCAATATTCCCGCGAACGAAAAATATGGATATAAATGTAAACTATTCAAAGAATTTCTTTTCAAATATACTATTGAGTCATTCATTTTTATTTCCTAATTTAAACATTTTATTAAAAACATTTTCGCGAACCTTAAACTGAAACTCATTACAGACATCTTTTATATTTTTTTACTTAATAACTTTTATAATTTATAAATTTTTTAAAAATTGTATGTTAAAATTTATTATGTAATAAGTGTCTGATTAAAAATCATTTTTATTTTACTACAACTGTACGAAATATTTATTTAAAAACATTAAACTTTAATCATTACCTTAAGCAGTATATCAGTAAATCAATAGAGGTGCTGCCTAGCAACAAAGGGGTATTTAGTATTTCCTTTTGTTTTACTGCTTTTACTGCTTTACTCAGTTTTACTGCTTTAACTTCATGTATATTTAAACTGCTTTATAAAACTCATATGTTTACTGCTTAACTTTCATAATATAATTTATTAACATTATCATACCTATAATAAGCAGATAAATCAGTAATATAATCAATAGTAGGTGATGTGAATCCTAGCAAACAGTAGGGACACTAGTATGTTTTGAATGTTTTACTTGCTATTACTTGCTATTAACTCATGTTTTACTGTCTTTTATATTTTTTATATGTTTTACTGCTTTAATCATATATTTATTAACTTACATAACCTTAAAGCAAAGTAAATCAGATAAATCAATAGAGGTGTGACCTAACACCAAGGGGAGATTAGTATGCTTTATGTTTTACTGTTTACTGCTTTAAAATCTTTCTTCTTTACTGCTTTAACTTTCTGCATTACTGCTTTAACTTTTCTGCTTTACTGTTTAACTTACTGCTTTACTGTTAACTTCTGCTTTTACTGTTTTACTCAATATATTTATTAACATTAGTATTTCTTTTAAATTTGTTTTAAACTTTTTTTTTTATTTCATTTATTAATGCTATATGCATCTATTAATTACCGATTAAATTTTGCTTCGTTTTAATAATTTTTATTTCTGCGCTTTTTATTCCGTAATTTTTATTATTTTATCTTTTATTTATTTTATTTTCATCTATTTTTAATTATTTATCACTTCAGTGTTCATTTACTTCATTTTGCCTTAATCTGTTATTATTATTTTAGAACACACATTACACACCCGCAACACACATCACACACACACACACACACACACACACACTACACACACATCCACTTACAGAATTATACACACCAATTCCACTTATGACACATTATACACACATGCACTTTATGCACTTACATTTACCCATAGACACTTACATTTACACTTATACACAACCACACACAGATTTATTACACAGATTTACTTACACTCACCACACACACTAACCACAACACAGATTTACTTACAACCACACAGAGAATTTACTTACACTCAACACAGATTTACTTCAACTCACACACAGATTTTACTTACACACACCACACAGATTTACTTACAACACACAGATTTTACTTACATGTCAGCACACAAGATTTTACTTACCACACACACACACACACACCACACACAACACACACACACGCACAAACTCACTTACACACCCACACACACGCACACACTCACTTACACACCACACACACGCACACTCACTTACACATTTATAACGTATAATTAATTAAAACATTTTATGTTTAATTAAACACGTACATTTATATTAATACTCAATTCCATAATATAACTAATTATATCAAAGTTTCTTAAAACTTCTATAATAAATCAATTCATTATCTGTACAAAGAATTTAAAGTGTTAAACTGATAATTATCTTTTTTGTCTTATAAATTTTCTACACTAAAAAGTTTTAATTTAATCGTTAATAAATTTTATGAATTTTATTTAAAACATATATTTGTTACGTACCTTAAGCATATAAATCAGTAAATCATTAAGGTCAGCCCCTAGCACCCCTCTTACACCAATGCTATGCCACGTTTGTGTTCTTATTGATCTTTACTGCTTTTACAACTCATTCTTGGAGCGATGTAATAAGTATAAAAATAACAAATATAAGTTCTTCATTCTGCTTTAACATAACATGTATTTATATAAATACATTCTAAGTTTTTTATGTAAAATAACAATTATATTCACTTACAATTGATATTATTCGCTCCGAATGTTTAACTAAAATATTATCAATAAGTTTTTATAATATTAATTTCATATTATTTTTATCTATGTACATTGACACAATCCAACACGAGAAAAAACAACAACAAACCCGCACATGCGTTACAGATACGAAATGAACCTCTCAATCTGTAATGGTGAAATAACTACTATTAGCCCTAATAATTTAGGCATATCCTTTTTGTACCCCGAGGCGATTTAGGCCTAATTCCCAGGTTATATATTTTACTAAATATAAATAATATATATATATTAAATATATATATTATAATAGTATATAATATATAATATATATATAATAAATAATATATAATATATATATATATAATATATATAACCTAGTATTATTAGGCCTAAATACCGCCCCGGGATACAAAAAAAATTATCCTAAATTAGGCATAAAAGTAAGTTATATTCAACCACATTTTTACAGAAGAAGAAGGTATACAGAGTATTACGAATCTGTAAACGAGTTATGCGAGGTTGTTGTGTATTTTCTCGTGTTGGGATTGTTCAATGTACATAGCTAATAATAATAATAAAAACCCAAATTATTTAAAAAAACTTTGTAAATATTTTAGTTAACATCGATAGCGTAATAATCATTAATAAGTTAAGTGAAATAAATTGAGATTATTTTTAAAATAAAACTTAGAATGATTTTAATAAAAATACATGTTATGTTAGCAGAAGAAGAACTTATTTTTGTATATATATTATAACTTATACATACCTAAGTATGATGTATAAAAGCAAGTAAATGTCAAATAGAACAAAAACGTTGAGCATAAGCTTTGAGATGATAGAGGCGGTGCTTAGAGGCTGACCTTACATATTTTCTGATATATTGCATTAAGAGTACTGTGTAAAAAATATATGTTTTTAATTAAAATATTCATAAAATTTATACTAAAAGTATTTGAACTTTTGTGTTTATATTTATAAAACAAAGTATAACAGTTAATAATAAATTCTTAGTTCAAAGATTAATGATTGATATATTATAGAAGTTTTAAGAAGCTACAATGAAATAATTTTAGTTATAATTTGAATGAGTAATATAAAATGTACGTGATTTTCGTGACACATAAAATTTTTTTAATTAAATTATACGTTATATGTATGTAAGTGAAGTGTGGCGTGTGTGATGGGTGTGTAGATGAAAAGTGTGCGTGTTGTGATGATGTTGTTGCGGGTGGTTGTGTGTGGTGTGTGTGTGTTAAGTAAATCTGTGTGTGACTGTAAGTAAATCTGTGTGTGTAAGTAAATCTGTGTTGTGTGCTGATTTGTAACAAGTAAATCTGTGTAATGTGATTGTTAAGTAAATCTTGTCAGTGAGTTGTAAAGTAAATACTGTGTGTGAATAAGTTAAATTCTGTGTGTTGTTGTATATGTAAATCTTGTGAGTGTAAGGTAATATACTGTGTAATTAAATCTGTGTATTGTGTGTGATATAAGCTGTATAATGTAAGTGTCTATGAAGAGTGTAAGTGCCATTAGTGCATGTGTGTATATAAGTGTCATAGTGAATGTGTGTATAAATGTAAGTGTGTGTGTGAACCTGTGTGGTGTTGTGTGTGTGTGTGTGGAATGTGTGTGCTGGGAATAGTGTATGTGATGTCTCTAAATAATAATATAACAAATAAGGCTATGAAGTTAAATAACACTAAGTATAATAATAATATAATAAAAGTAAAGTGTATAATAGGTAAAATAATTTAAAAATAAAAAGAATAACAAGAATAAAAATAAAGTATTAGTCAAAATAAAAACTAATATAAAAATAAAACAATTTAAAATAAAATAAAAAGAAAATAAAAAAGAATAAAAATAAAAAGTAATTTAAAACCAATAATAAAAGAAAACATAATGTTAATTAATATAGCAGGAAGTTAAAACAGTAAAGCAGAAAGTTTAAAACAGTAAAGCAGAAAGTTAAAACAGTAATGCAGAAAGTTAAAGCAAGTAAAGCAGAAAGGTAATAGCAGTAAAGCAAATAGTTAAAAGCAGTAAAACAGTAAAACAAAAGCTTACTAATCCCCCCATTGGTGTTAGGTCACACCTCTATTGATTTTACTGATTTTACTGGCTTTAAGCGTAGTGTAAATTGTTAATAAAATATATGATTTAAAGCAAGAATCTCT
>JABUQX010135725.1:0-24769 GCA_015478945.1 Trachelipus rathkii
TATTTTTTTTTAATAAGATTAGTCGTGACTTATAAAAGAGTTGTCTTGATGGCCAATTTGATTAGGAAAATTCTCTTCTGATTCATGCTTAAACTCATACAAAAGAGGAAAATATTTCTTATGCTTCATTACAAAAAAGGACTTTAAAAAGCCACATATTACACTATACTCAAACTATTTCAAGAGTTTGAAAATAACAAGACTACAACTTTAATTGCTAAATACACTACTAGGGTAATCATTCTCGGGAACCCGAGTTGACGAGTTGTATACTCATTATTATTATTATCTGATAATTATTATTATTATACAGCTTATAAGTTGTTATGGATAATGATAGTATACACAATATCATAATTAAATGCATTTATGGTCAGGTAAATATAGGCTCATTATAATAAACATTAGTTTATGATTAACACATGGTAAAGGGCAAGTTAAAGTTATTTTAATAATCTTATATCATATTTAGACACATTTACTGATTATATATGTATATATATGATATACATTATATATATATTATATAATAAAAGATAAATTATCTCAAAACACCTTTTGTACATCCTCTACATAACTATTGGAAGTATTTTAGATGTATATACAATATATATATACTTAATATAAGAATTTTCGTAAATAGTAATATGATACAGTAAATATATATCTATATCATTATATATGATATATAGTATTAAAAAAGGCCTAGGATAATATCATTTAAAAAACTATGGGCACAATAAAAATTGCTAAAACATTATGACTTTCATCTTTGAAAATTGTTAACTGAACATTATCAGGCTGAAATGTCCAAAGATGGGATAAAATCAAATCCTAGAAATACTAACCAATTTAAAGCGATCTCTTATTTTATTTCATTCATAGTCAAATAAGATTATACTACTGGAGTTCACATATTGATAGAGAGTCACTTATGTGGATGGTACTCTCCTTATTTCGAGCAAGAGGACTACGTCTTGTACTTGAGAATTTTGACATAAATTATGCACTCCCACAATATACAGTTAGAAAACTCTTTTAACCCAGCCGACGAAATCAATGTCAGTTGCGTGTCGTGTATGTTTACAGTAGTGTTTAGATACGGGATAAAGATAATGTGATGGTCGAATAGTCGTAGTCCGCTGACATCCGTTGAGTTGTACAAAAATCGCGCCCGCCAACTCGTAAGAATTTTAAAGGCCACCCACAAGAACTTAGTTATAATGTTTTTAATCTTATCTCCCAAGTGCGTCTCTTACCTGGCTCTTGATGAGATTTATTGTTATAGTGACATAATCTTCACCTGCCAAAAATACTTTCTTAACTTTATGCTATAGCCATACTATTACCAGGGATTTTACAGAATTTTATCTATACGATGCAATTGGGTAGAGATGGTTTAAGAACAAAATAATAATCAAGGTATTATATTTAATTAATCACTTATTCAGTACAGTACTTCACTTATTTTATTTCATTTCTTTAATTCGACATTTTATATTAAAAATTATTTATGATTATTACATCTATTTGATTATATAATTTATATACATGGAAAGGTTAACGTAATTAAGGTATCATATAATATATATAAAGTTAATATACATTTAATTAAAACTTAGATAAGTATCATAATTATCTATATAATAATTAACATCAACTAACTGGCATTTGAACTATAGGGATACGAAACCAGGGATTTTGCAAGCGATTCTGTATTACCCCATTTGACCCGAGATTATAATAGCTATTTTATAACTATTAATATAAAACAATATAATGTATTCATTTCATTGGCTAGCTGATTTTAATTATAATTAATATGACATAAACGTATTATAAATATTACATATAGATATTTATAATATTTGACTGAAGAAATTTATGATATATATAATAATATAAATAGTATTTATTATTAGTAATTTAGGATAAAAAATTTGACATATTTGACCCCTATATAATTTAAATATTTAATTTATTATATCATTATATGGGTGTGCCATAATAGAAATTAGGCCAATATATATATATAGATACAATTTTTTATATTTCATGTTGTATTAAATTTAGGGTACATCATATATTACTAATAACTCACTAATTAATCACTATACTTACCAGTACTATATCATCAATTAATTATGATATCTATATTATTTTTTATTTTACTCAAGGACAAATTTGATGGAATAACTTACATTAATATATATATAGGAGTATACAGGGCACAACTGACAGCAAATCAAATACTATTAACTATAGTATAAATTATCATATATTATATCCTCCTGAGCTCGACTCATCACACCCGACGCGGCGGCACACTCGGCGACACACGGTGACGCTGTCACCGGTGCCTTGTCAGTTGCCAGATTGCGACCAATGCTCCGCTCTCACAGCCTTCAGATTATTCTTACTAGGTAGAATTTAATTTCTGGTTTTTCACGGTTGGTTCAACTTTCTTAAATTACCACCCTTGACGGACGGTGCGATCTCACCGCTGTAACTGGATTTTGTCTCGCAGACGGGTTAAGCTCCTGCGGGATCACGCCAGCTACAGCAACTTTGCCATTTTCAATATACTACACCACTTCTGATTATTAACGTGCTCCGATTTCCTGTTGTTCCCAGTTCACATACTTCCGACTCTCCGACTCGCATTGAGGTACTGGGCCCCTTTCTTGCTAGACTTCCTGCACTCCCACTTTTAGAAAACTTAAAAGACGGCTTCAGGGTTACGTTAATTTATTTTTATATATTGCATATCTAGTACAGCGAGTGACCTAGGGACCAATCCTATTAGTAACAAAGCTATCGTAGATTGTAGGCTCTCTACTCATCAGACCACATATTCTACTCACAGGCTATCGCCCCTCGTACATAACTATCACTGTTATGCACTCTTAACCCACCATGCTCGCCTAATGTCGTCTTTATATACTTGTCTGCACGTTCATAATGGGCACAGGCACTACATCATTCTCTTGCTAATTTCTTAGAATCGGAGTTTATCTAAAGTAACATAAACAACTCATTGATGATGTATTTGGTCATTTCATTAGAGTTTAAATGCACATCCTCGATATTGGGATCTCACATCACCATTTTCAAGAAACAGATTTGAAACAAGGAAAGGGTGATCATTTTCAACATCAAGCTGGACAATATTATCCCATTTTTCTATAAACGCTTCTTTCAGCATCTTGAGAAGTCTCGTTTCCATAGTTTTTTTCTTCGGGCATAATTTCCTTAAAATGAAAATGCGCTGGCTTGAGGTTACGTAGGGCACTTTCACTGTTAATACAAGCAACACCTATATGGTGATCCCGGAGCTCTCTTCTTTTCATGGCCTTCCGAAGCATATCGATTATTACTGAAGCATTCTAAATCTGTTGTATCTTGGCCAGTGCAGCCTCCCACCCAGCAAAAAAATTATCTAACTACCTTTTCATGCTTTGATTCCAGGACCCACGATTGCAAGTAAATCGGCTCCCCTTCTTGCGGAATTTTTGCAGCTAATTATTTTTCATTTAAGACAGTTCTTTCACTTTAAGGCTGACGATTAAATGTTTAATCCTTTCTTCCTTAAGGCAACCCGAGCTTCACCAGATATCAATTGACTCCAGATAACCAAATCGTTTTATTGTTTTTTCTTTTGTATCCGGCAAACACTACCAGATGATCTATCATTGGCAAGGGAATTTATATAAGAAACGCTTATGCTCCATTTAACTCTCCATTTAATTCATGGGTATTCATGGTAATCAGCAATTTCCCGAATCTATTACACCATGCTAATTCTATCACTATTGAACTACTACTAATTCTTATTATTGAGATTATAATTCGATTCATAAACAGAGCCATAGGAACGACTATAAAACAAAGTGGGCACCCACATCTTGAGATCTCAGGTGTGCTACGCTTATTGTTTTTACACGGACACACTTACTAAACTTCCCCTATACCCGCTGTTAGATTCATTACCAGCCTCCATAATTACAACGGATTCATCCTCTATAATAAATACACTCCGTAACACTGCTTTGTTCTAAGCGACTCTATAATATATATACTAAATATCGTGGCTGCAGATCCAGAACTGTGGAGTCTAACAGTAACCTACCTTACTTAATACTAGACACCGTACTTAGGGTATATTATACAATATATATATATACGCCATATATACAATCACTATACCAGTACCAATAATAATCACTTCCAATATCACGCTCCACATTATATATACTCAAGGGGTGTATATGAATTACTAACCTTATTATACATTATAATATATAACATTATAGGATAACTATATATATATCGTGAACCGCATTCCGGGAGAGTATCAGGGTCCTCCGGGTTTCTGACTCTAACCAGCGGCTTAGGTTCGATAACTCGCTAAGGGATATATTGGAGTAACATCATAAGTCTGAAAACTGTGGGAATATAGGCTCACTATATACCTGTGAGGGAATTATAAAGAACGTGTGCGGACATCCGTGTGCTTAAAACTTTCACGATACCGTACTGGTCGGGATGTATACTAGATGGGAGCGGTACCCCGAGAGCGATAGCCGCTACGAGACCTATTGCGAGTCCTTCTTATAACATCTTGGGAAACCTCTTATTAGGCTTTGTGTCCCACAACCGAGACTTGCGAGCATTAGGACTAACGACGCGTTATGGCTTTCGACGACGTGATATTGGAACCCGTAATCTCGTTTCGGAGACGAGATCATTAGTGCAGCGCGGCGCCGCAGCGCCGCTCGTTTTGCGGGCGGCTAACGATCACCTCACATTTTGGCACTCACTATATTCACATTTATCTCATTACTATCGTCGAGAGAGGTTCGACTTCTCCTGATACGCACTATCCGAATCTCGGAGCTCGATAAAAGATCCTTGTGAAGCGTGATCGGTTTTTTTTCTTTATTATACAGCACTCCGACTCTGTGAGCGGCTCATCCGCCGCCAAGGTTACTTTGCCTTCTTCGAGCATACACAGTATACCCGAGATTCTAAGGGTTAATCATTTCAGGCTTATGGTTACTTTCCAGGACGTTTCGTTAGACGGAGCCTAGCTTTGCCGGCCGAACCTTCACCGAACATATATCCGTATCGTGCTAAAAAGGATTTATGGCAGTGAGTGGTTAGATGACATTGGAAAGTAAACAACTCAATTGTGTGTACCGAATTCCCGTCTCTGAGCGTGGGGTCGGGGGCCTGCATCACTGCAACAGGGTCATCAGTGCTGGACACAGATAGGGGGGACCCTATACGGGCTCAATGCCAACCAAGCGATTCCCAAAGACACTTCATTCTAAAAAAATTGAAAACTAGTGGGGACGGTAGGGCCCACTGAAGGGGTTGTAATGGTTTGAGGAGAGGATAGTCAGAGCTTAGCTTTTCAGAAAACGGGACTTGGTAGAGATTGGGAGGAATCTTGAGGGGTAAGTTGGCCTCCGGCCACAGGTGCCGGATCCAGGCCGCCACTTGCGATTGATGCCGGGGACTTAATATAACAAGGGTATACGTTCATGGAATCAATCTAAGTCTTGGGTGTCCTTTTTATGGAGGGTTATGTTTCTGTAGGTCGGTTACGAGTTGAATTTTGAAGGGTGTTGTATTAACAGTCCGTAATGAGTGGTTGTCTTTTGAGGACGCTTACCATTCCGGCTTTAGGTCTTTTATGCTTGAGTTAGTGTTTTAAGGGTTGTGAAGTCTATACGACTGAGTCGATAATGTATTGCGACAGTTTAGTGGAAAAAACAGGTAAGGGGAATGAAGAATGGTGAAAGATGAATGTTATTGGAATTTTTTGGATTATCAGATAATGAGGGAAGTTGGAAGGTGGAATGTGCAGTGAAGTCCAGGCTGACTCAGCGAGGAAGTTGAGAGTGGATTGTTTTACATTGCTGCACCGTTTGCTGTGGCTTTCCGGTTCGGGTGGTCTAGGTTTTGGATATATTGGCTAGAGAGTATAGGATTATTAGGTGCTTAATGTATGTTACTAGGATTGTTGGAAGAGTGTCCATTATATATGTTATTGGGGCCTCTGTCAGATTTTATAGATAAAGTTTATATGAGTTCTGGGAACCGCATATGAGACGATATCAAATTTCGGGTCTTAATTCTCTCATTCATTTGTTTGTAGTACCCCACCCTTACAAATTCTACGTCTTTTACATACCCTAACGCAGTTTTAAGATCACGTGACTAACTCAAGGACCTAACTAGCTCCAACACGGACTGCCATGCAAGCACTCCAATAAAGCTGAAGATGCTGTTGGACTAATTTGATCTACCTTGATCTAAGGTGCACCATTTATTGAGAGGTTATTGCATTTTTGGGATACAACAACAAATAAAAAATCTTTATAGGGTGACTGTTTTTGAATCTGCCATGAAATCTTTTGTTTTAAACTCACTCATGTGATGTTAGCCAAATAGTGAAACAGTCAAGTTTTTAAACATATAATTATTAAGCTCTGATAGGTATTCCCATACTGATAACTGGATGAATACCTCGGATTCCAATAGAAAAACCCTATCAGCTACCGACGTGCCTTAACAGCGCAAATTGAATACTTCGTCTAACCTGTTAACACAAGTGTGGTATTACTGCAACACTGTAACTTACCAGGTTATAACTAGTAAGCTTAAAGTACACTTATGCATGCGGCAAAGTCGTAACCTATGTCAACGACTTGGAGTCATAGTAATTGCATGAAATTCCCGCGCAGTAGTTAAATTTTAGACAGTTCAAAGATCTGATAATATTAATAAACTTTTAAGATACATTCATGTGATAACCATATTTGAAACCGAATAAACTGTGTATAATGTTTAAGGATCAAATTCTACCAGACCGGGAATTGAGTAAATACACAACACACATGCTACCGGTTTATTACACAAAATAATGGTTAATTTATATAATTAAAGTTGCTAGGTCAATACGCAGTCAACCTGAGACTGCAAGAAAATAATTGTTACAATGCCCAATTTTAAAAAACCCTGGATCACTAATGCGGGTTATTGCATCAGAGCACTACACCCACAGGCCAGTCAACATGTAAATCTAAAGGTACCTTGCATTAGTGTGTTTAACGTTACTGTTAGGGATACCGTGATTCAAGTAAAGTTATAAACTAACTATGCATTGCAATTACGTAACTTTTATTGCGCTGATTATCTTTTTGTTCAGGTTGGCACTGCGTGCTCAGACTCATCCAACAATGTTATTTTTACCATATAAATAAAAAGAAATAGTTTACCAAGGGAAAATTTTTAGCCATAAACACTCTTACCTAACCATACATAATTCTTATTGGGTCACAAAAAGAACAAACAAAAGGTAAAGGGATATTTACCTATATGTAGAGCAAGACTATGAACAGAGGGACCAAAAATCAAGACACGTAACAAGAAAAAAAAATGACTCAACAAAATAAGGCTCCGTCAGGCAAGGGAGAAGGAATACCCCATCGAAGAAAGATAATGTGCAAAAAATACGCACTATACCCCTTTAAAGGACCAAATAACTTTTTCAGAGGGGGTGGCCAAATGGAACCATGGGATGACCACATGTCTTGCTCATCGGGGGAAATAAATTTAGGGTTAGCAGACGACTGATTAAACCCTTCAACAGGTCTCCTCACGCTATTCATGCCGGGTTTTTGTGTTGAGCGCTAACCCCACCTTCTGCCGAAGGGGTGCAACAACATTAGGGTTTTCGACAAACGTAGAGTAAAGATAGTGCGTTTGCTCTAAATTATTTTATACTTAGAGGTTTTGCCATACCAAAAATATCTATTGGTGACTCGCAAAAACCATAATATGTGGGCAACCAAGAGAAATATATGGCGCTCCCTTCCTCCAACAACTAACTTATGGGATCATTGTCGTCGTTCGTACAAGGGAACTATGAGTTTATTGGAAGATCAATCCTAATACATGATGTTCGCCAGGAGTTCTGCAAAATATGTAGCTTCCATCAGAAAATATTAGGGTCTCCTAAGAAACATTATACTATAGTAGTAATAGGAAAAGGGTTCGTCGCCATGAAAAATACAACATTCTTGGTAGGTATGACTAAAATAAGTCCAAATATGAGCTCTACAAATAAAGTACGCCTCCTAAATAATAGGATCAAGGCTTCATCTTAGTATCTTCATAACATTATACTGAACGCTCAATAACAAAAAGAGCTCGCGTGAATTCCAGTCAAATAAAGAGTCATACAAAACCAGGTCCTCGATCATGCCAATTAATCGAAATGGTAAGGGTCTCTCACTACACTATTATACTCTACCCATAGCTACACAGTTCGTAATAACAGCAATGGCAATCATATATATTCACAATGAACATTACCAGTACTTGTCTTACTCGTTCGTATTTAATTATGAAAGATAATCTCCACGTCCATGTACTTATAACCTTCGTTAGCAATAATATATATTTTTTTTGTCATGCCTTAGTTACCCTTGAATTGTATTGATACTGCGCTTCGATTTTAATACTAATGCTCTGAAGGAACATGGTCTAATGCCTCCTGGCCCATTCCCGCTCCACCATTCCTTTTACTTTTCCAACCAATCTTTTTTTTTACTGTTACATAGTCTCACTAAAAATAGTGATCTACTTAATCTTATACTAATAACTACAATTATGCAGGAACCGTCAACCTATAATAATAATCGTAGTAATAATAATATATATAAATATCATAATAAATTATTATATATAATATTTATAAATATACATTAATACATAATACTTAAATAAAAAATAAAATATATTATCATATAATATTATATAAATATAATAAATATTATAATTACATATATAAATATCATAATTAATATATAATATAAATATATTAAATAAAATATATATTACTATATAATATAATAATATTTTTGTAACTAATATATCTATACACTATATATAAATACTATATCATCCATTAATCTAACATATTATATCAATTAATTCTATAACAAATATCTTATATATATTATTAATAATAATTAATCTCCATCCACTCAATAGTTTTTGTACTTACCAAGACACTGCAGGAACTGCAATCACCCGGAATCAAAGAACATACAATAACGATGTAAATAAAACTAGAGAGACGGTCGGTACAAATTATAGTGCGAAAGGCGTACTTAACCGTCCTCTATCATCGTTATACTGGGAAGTGAGAACAATACCATCTAACGGACCTTCATGCCCACTATGCACTTCAAATCTGTCGTTTATACTTTCGTAACATGTACGGCAATGCCATACACCTCACTTAAAACTGCCTAGGCCATTACCCTATTATCACCCTGGCCCTGCGCAAACCAAAACGACACGACAGACGTCTCACTTGTGATCAATGCTTTACTCTTCCATCTAGTACTTGTTCCGACTACCTACTGACTCGACTGACCATTTTTAAGAAGGATCACCTGATAACACCTTTACTTTTGCGGTACTTGCAAGTACTTTGCGCATTGCTCTTCAAATACAATCATCACTGCCTAAAAAATTACGTATAATTTCATTTTCTCATTTCTCTTTCCCATATCACTATCAATCTAACGTGATACTGATACAATTCCTACCATTTATAATCTTCCTATATAAGTCGTATTAAACTATATATTAATAGAATGAAAGATATATATAATATATAGATATTTATATTAATTATGCAATAACATGTATCATACTTAAATTATTTATCTTATACCTATCTTAATCCCAATCACATAAATATCTCATAAATGAACTACATAAGATATCATTACCACACATGTGTAAATACTAAACTACATAACCACCCTCACATAGATATAATCTTAAATCTCTATACACCAAAATTATAGATATCAATTTATTACCTATATACTACACTATATATACCTTGATCGCACTACTATAATACTATTATTCCTATAATAAACCCTAGTATCTATACCAATTACATTACTATTATAAGTCCAACTATATAATATCTACATAACTATACAAAATATAATAAATCAGTCAAAGTTCACGTCACTATATTTACTACCTATAAACTCACTGCTCATTATAAATTACTAATCAGACATTAATAATCTTAACAATACCTATAATGAGCGATTGTCACTATTCATACAATACTATACCAATTAACCTTATATAGCTTCTTAGCTCTAACTTAATCACCTCTATCTATTCATCATCACTACTTCTTCCCAAACCGCGGGTGAAAGGGCGCAACCTCCTTATTGCTACAACACACCGACTGACACAGTTCGATAGCTTTGGATACTATATATATTAGTTAACCGATCAGATCACAAAATTACAAGAAAAGAACGACAAATACACCAGCAACAAAGCCTAGCACATCTCCCATATATACCTATAATACTATAGCAGACCTAACGCCGAATGTGACAATTAGAAATCCACAAGCTAGAGCTTAACGGGATCCCGCAAGACGAGACCACTTCACGTATAAGACCATTCGTATACAATTGAGTGATTCATTTCCTAAGACAGTGGCCATCAAGCCATCACAATCACCTACAAATACACTTCTGGAGATCAATATCCATCCCACCTATTAATAAAATGACTACAATTATATAATAAATTCCTAATTATATTTACTCCGAATACCCAAAACATATATTTATATAATAGCCTAAACAATTCACATCTATTCTTATCTAAAACAACAAATCTCTATCTATCTATAACTGATAACCAAAATATAACACTGATACTTATTTTACTATACGACTATCAGCCAGACCAGATATATCGATATCCCAAGACATACTACGCGAATCATATACTTATATGAGCAAAAGTTGTTTACGACGCCGTTTAGAAATACCCGCAAGACCGCAACAATACTATCATATATCTATCCCAAGCCGATCTTTGCCATATTACCAAACCGATCATCAAAATTCGTTGAAATTTAGCAAATATAATGCCTGTCAACAGAATGCGCATCAACAGAAACTGGCACCCATAACATATCTATAAAAGTAACGATTATCCATATTGCACCATTAGAAGAGGAGAAAAATAAACTGGATATTATAGGATGAACAGCTAACAATTAAGCATACTTCGATACTAACTCCTATTCAGGTGTTATTCCGGGTATCATAGTACTTCGATGAACAATTAAAACAGTTATGTACGCCTAGGATCGATACAAAAAAAATCACTATAAAGTGATTGGTTAAATAAAAGCCAGTGAGCATCAGCCCGGAATACCTCTCCTGGAGAGAGAACTCAACTGAGATCACAGTATTAAAAAATTAGGTAATGACAGGAATGGAGAAATAGAACGAATAGAGGAGAGCAACGATATCGCTCACCTTATCTAGATCTAATTAATATGTAGCCTATTATCTGGTATTGGGTGCGCCAATTCTAAGACACATAGGAGTCCAGCGGATCAGATAGTGATACAACATTGAACAGATAAATCATACCCACTCAAAGTCAGTCTTACATCACCGAAGTTATTGCATCACCCCTCCGCATTCACAACTGTCCTCTCACCGCACATCCGTTCCCTTTCGGGGTCCATACATATATCCAAATATGTAACATGTGTTCCACACGCTCACCATCTACATAACTTCACACCGAGATGTCCTCACCACAACCAAAACCTACTCCATCTTACTACCTTCAACCCTCTTTACAAACATCCCGACACAATTTCTCTCCAATTCCTCCTCAATCTCTCATCAGATTCCCGCACAAAACAATAATATATAGATTAAATAATATATGTAACAATAATTATATTAGATATAATATATATTGATATATATAATATATATAATATATATATAATAAATAATAAATATAATAAATATATATATATAGATATATTATAATTATATAATTTATATTACGATCCAAAATAATATAAATAATACAATATTATAATTAGATAATTATAATAGAATATATATCTTAATTAGAAATATAGAAAATAATATATGCATAAAATAATATATGATGGTAATACAGTCTATACTGTATATAAAGTATTAACGACTTGTTGAACTGTGAAGGTCAAACATTAAACTCATTAAATTAGATAAAAGAATAGTAATTAGAGAAATGTAGAAATGGAAGCTTGTCCGAAGATGGATCTTAGGAATAATATTGATAAATATGGACTAGGACGATTATATTACCCTAATCCGTTATAGGTGAAAGGAAGTTCCGATGGCTTCTTAAGGACGGAAGCAAAATTTAATACTCTCATTAAAAGATATAGAGGGAAAATATAATAGTAAACTGAAAGATATCAGGGTAATTTAGGTTATGAAAGACATTGTAGAGAAGATGGAATCAAGAGTATTGATCAAGAGTAAGTGCGTCAACACAAATGAATGGAATAACTGATTTGAGGAGATAGAGAAGGTGCGTTTAAAAGTTGGATAGAGATGTGTAGATATGGAATCATTAACATTGTAAACAAATGACCTGGTTATAAATAGAGGGAAAGTAATACCACGCAAGACATCGATAATTAGGATATACGATATTGCAACAAACTTAAGTAAGGAACAATTAGGGAAGCCTATGGGCGTGTTAGATAGAAATTGTTGTATAACGGAGTAAACTTCTGCAATCACGAATCAAAAATATTAACGTAAATAGTCAAGAACGTGTCTAAATATAGAACATTATATCCAAAAGTATTGGTACTGATCCTACTAGAATGAGTAGAATCAGGGAGTACTAGCCCCCTGCATCCACCTCTGTATAACCTGAAGTGATTTAAATATAGACGGTAAGGTTGACAGGGGAGTACGGTGTCCTAAGTATTCATAAACTCAGTGAGAAAACGAGAAAGAGCGAGATTCGCTCCGTCAGATATAAGCGTACGTTGATTTGGCTATTTTCGCTGCTGAATCAAAAAGAGAGTTTCGCGAGGACGTCCATTTGAGATTCGAAGGGTGTCCGTCACTTACGGGTCAGACAAAGAGTGAACGTGAATAAGGAGTAACGTTATGTCTGCTGTAGTGAGGACCGTCTCAGATGTAGACTTACTTAAGGAATAAGGACACGCTACTGGAACAATGCTCTGTAATTAAATATTTTAAGGAGTATAAGTATGAGAATGAAAGAGGGACGAGGATAGCATAGGGTATAAGAAAAATGTATTTTACCACTAAGGAAAGTATACATAATCAAATATCGAAAGTGAATAGTGTAATAAAGACATATACTAGATATATAACTAAGAGACTAACAATATGAGAAGTGACAAGTTTGCAAAAAGCTACTGTACTTTACTTACTGATACGGTTATATACGTGATCTGTAGATTAGAACAATTCAAACTGACGACGACTTGAAGGATCTGAGGAATTAGAGAACGCAACGATCGAACATAACAATGGTCTGCAGCCCAATGCGCATCATACTCTATGTACTATGTAAGGTTGGAAGAAGATAAAATATAAGAGAAACAGAATACGTAATTAGAAAAAATGTGATTTACAATAATAGTTTATAATAGACATAATGAAAGTAATTGAGCCATGTGTCATTATCTCTCTATAAGTAATAAAGAGATGAATAATAATCGATCGGTATAAACGATGATAGTAGGAGAGTGAAGTATCGGGAATACTAAACGGAGAAAACAACAACTGAGAGCACGAGGACTCGCGAACAGGCATTCGAACGAAAGTGCGAATGGCAGAATACGAAAATAGATATGCTGAAACAGATGAGATTAAAGATCTATGCAGAGAGCAGAAAGAAAGGTAGCATAAACAGAGCAACTGTAAGGCCCATAAGTCGTCGAAGAAAGTAAACGGTTGTAAGCCCACCTGGCAATGAAATTGGACCCACATGCACGAGTACTCTATAATACGTTCAGAGGTCATCGCGGTCCAACGGAAACTCTAGACGGCGACTTTCTCTAGAGCATTCGCGCGCAAGTTCTCACTCAAATCTGCGTCATACAAAGAGGAACCGGGTGAGAGACGCAGGCCGTAACCCTGTGCTCGCAGCCTTCCTGGTCTAGCTTGTCTTTCGTATCACCTCTAGATTATTATCTATCGATTCCTGTGTCAGTCTCACCACCGCCGCACCTAGCACCAAACCCATACTCCATCTGGCGATGAGCCCACGCGGTCCGGCTGTGATGCATCATGACCTAACGCTAGACCACTATATTCCCTATCGTAGACGGTCACTATAGAGACATCAATCTCCATTAAGCGTATTATTTCACCTATATCCGCTCGCCAACTACTTCATACTGATATATTGAGCCTATCTCTTAATTACCATACCTACCGTACCTTATGCATAAAGTAGAGCTACTTATCACTATTAACCTTATTCTCTATTTCATAACACACCCGACTATAGACCAACACCACCTCTTAGGCATCTATATTAAATATATATTGTAAAACTGAATATCTTCAAAAAGCACTTGCGTCTGCTACGTTAGCCTTGACTACCCTGACCTGTACTGTGAAAATTTCTACAAAAATTCTTCTCAGCATTTTCAAAAATACCGCTACCAGAATTTAAATAAATAAAATGTCTCTGATAAACTAGGGAGAACTGTTGCGCCTCATAGTTTTGCCCGGTAAATAAAGGTGCCCTAGATATAGATATACTCTTACTATAACAAGGCTATACTTCAAACACCCTATACACTATTACTATTACTCTAAGCTAAATTATGGTATATCTTAACATTACATATGAACTTAATATACGTCTAAAAAGCCATTTTTATAAATATCAATATGGTCTAATACATACATTTCGATTAAATATCTATAAATATATCGAAAATATCGAATATCGATATTCGGGAATAATATGAAGCGATATATTTTTATTAAACTACATATATATATAATAAAAAATAGATATATTTAGATATCGGGCATACATCTACTTGCAAAATTTATATGTCATCTCCATTATTGTGGAAAGATTCCTGGTATTTTCTAGTTTTAGTCATTTCCTTCTAACTCCACCCTGTTTAGTCAATCCGACCTTCAAAGGTCTTACGTTTCGCAGCCGAAATAGAAATATTACTCAAAATCCACAAGGACTTTTTAAACGGTCCTCCACGTTTTTTCAACTTTATGGTATATGATTATCTATGCCAAAATTGAGTGATAATAACATACACTCCCTTCAACGTACGCCACTCCCATGTCTCCTAGAAGAAACTGAATAGGAAAACTCCTCTTTCCACCCATGGTATTCAGATTAAACACCAAAAGAGAAACATTTTCCCAAAACCTCCAACACTGTCCATCAATGAAACCAATCTAACATAAGTCCTATAGCATACAACTACAGATGTTAAAAAACTTTTCAATTCGGTGCGTAGCCTGCTCACTCAGAGAAATACCATGTATTCCCTTCAAAAATGGTCTATTCATCTTAAAAATATAACCGAAAATACATAAATTGCCATCATCTGGCCAGTCTACTTTTCGGGTCTCTTGAGACTGGGAATCGCGAACGTTGGTTAATGTCCGATCGAAGTGATCAAAGTAAAATGTGACCCGCATTCACGCATACCGCTATTTCCTTTAAAACTTTGTAAAAACATACTCCTTTCAATCATCTTCCATATCAAATGCACAATCAATGAGCGCTACTTTAAAATTCATTGCTCTGAAGATCGTTGCACTTCTTCAATGCACCCAGACAACGCTCAGATTTTCAGATACCTGCTCACTATGACCGTGGTCAATAAGAAAAAGATATCCATACTATATCACCATTGCAAATTTCTATCCGCCATCTTTAAATTCACCCCAATATAATTCCCACAGTATCTACCTTAAACATAATAAATTAGGTCAAGGCAAATAGCTCCAATACTGGACCGCCGGCCTAGGTTACATGTACACCCCTACAAAAATGGGGTAGGCAGCTGATCCCCTTACTCCATACTCGAAATTGGCTTTTTGCACCCCCCCCCCATTCATTTTGTTAAAAACAACTTACACCGATTTATCAAATTATTCGGATTCTAAATCAAAAACATATCCTGTCACTCCTAATCGGCACCCAAAAATATATCCGTACAACTAATTCACAGTATATAAAGTCGGACTATAGAGGAGCCTGGTGGCCTTACAAAATCAACTAATATATTTATATAGGTCAAGCTACAAGTGATACCACTACTTCACTAAACCGTAATACGAACTATAAAACCATAGAATATATACCATTTAAATATAATAACTTAAAATGTATATGTATATGTATATTACTCTATAATATATAGCTACTTCATATATCAACTAGTACGTAACCGAGTACACCTACGGTAGTGTATGACTGAATTCATAATTATCAAAGCAATATACTATATTGTACCCACCAACCGTAACTACAAATGAATACTACACACTTATACTTCCTCCTTCACACAAAATTAGACAAATTGAAACGAATAACATAATATAATCTGAAGTTTACATTTAAGCTTCTTTTCACAAACGTTTTGAATCTCAAAACTTCCAAATATCTAGACAAAGATAAGAAATACATTTTGCTCAATACTCAATCAAAGATTGTAACAACGTAACATACTAAACATTTCAAGCGTCACTTCAAAAACACAGCTTCTTCCAAAATACTGAAAATCATATCTCATATAGATTTCCCCGCTCTAAATCTCTCCTCTGCGAACAGTGAATTACTATATAATATATATATATATATATATATATTCAAGAAAATGGCTAAAGAACATTTGAAATGAAATAATTTTAAAATATTAAAACATTAAGCTGATAGTTCATTTTTCAAATGGATGTGAGAAGGTAATTCAGAAATTCTGTGATTATTTCAATTTAATACTTGTACATTAGTACATGATGTAAATTTAAAGTAAAAACTTAGCTGCAATTTGCAATAAAGAATATTTATTCATTTTCATTGAAATCAGAACTTCATTTTTATAGCTTTTATTTCCTTGTGAAATGATATAAATTTACAAAACTGTTTAGATACAATGTTATAAAGAATGAAAATCTCTTGAAGAAATTGTTAATTATGCTTGTATCCTTAAACTTCGAAATTTTATAATTAATTTTAAGAAAAACTTAACTGACTTATAGAAATATGATGATTTTTACATCTAAGAATATACCAGCAAATTCCAAAACTTATATGTAAAACATTCTTATGGCATTAGGAACCGGGAAAATAAATGTGCTTATAATATTATAAAACTAGGTGTTGAAATGCCCTACTCTAAATCTTAGCAAACTAAGAAATAATGTTTTCACTTATACATAAAATCTGAAATATATCAGTTTTTTTTTTTCCCGCTACACATAAAGGTACAGATATTCCAATTCTTAACCGTAGGAAATTTCACGAAATAAATGTAAAACTACCAAATTATTACATAAATAAGTGGTCTTAATTTGTTGAACAAAAATGATTTTGAATGCAAGATAGAATGTAATGACAAAGTATTATCATCCTAATGTACATTACACTGTATACTGTATATAATATGAAGAAGAAAAGGCAAAACACAAAAAAATTGAGATATAAACAGTAGCACGTTTACTGTTTTGATACATGAAATTAACATATGGATCTAACATCAATTAGATAAGTAATACCCACATTCACGCGCACACAGATATGTAACAACCTCAAAGATGAATAAAACTTACGAGAAGGTATTCGCTTAAATACTTTTTCAGCCATAAATTCTTGGAACCTTTGAGCATAAAAATCTGGTCGATGAACTGATATCGTATCCTATAAAGTTTAAATTCAAATTAAAATTTTAAACTTTAAAATGTCCTTTTTTCTTCAGAAGAAAGTAAAGGATCTTACCCCATCGTGTATCATTGATTTCACAGTGTGCTCTAACTTCTTTTTGAATCGGTAACTCTGTAATATATCAATAATACCGAGGAAAAGTAGCAGTCTCTCGCCTTTAATATTCCTTGCTGGAATACCACCAGGCCTACATAATACAAAGAGTGGAATTAAAATTTAAATAAAGGTTCCCTATATATATATATATATATATATATATATATATATATATATAAAAATAGTATAAATATATATATATATTGTTCAATATATATATATAGCAGCAAGACCTAAGATAATAGAGTTATATATATATATATATATATATATATATATATATATATATATATATATATATATATATATATATATATATATAAAAAAAATTTGTACTTTATGAATTTGGTCAATAAATATGGAATTGCTTACAGGTTTTAAAATTTACACAAAAAATTAAATTGACTCTATAAAACGTTTAGCATTTTTGTTGTAATGCAAAGCATTTAAACAATAAGTCTCAAATAAGGAACAGGACAATTATTTTTACTCTCATATAAACAAATTATGGCATAAAATTCTCAAAACTATTATTATTTGAGATATTTCCAGAGAAGAAGATACTCAACGGAACATGCTCCCCTCCTCATCTATAGGATCTGCATCTGCCTGAATTGATTCCATAGCAGTTGAGTGAGCAACTAAACGTTGTCTATTAATAGAGCGTGATCTATTTAATCCACCACTTTCGGTACCCCCATCAGATACTTGACCAACTTCTCCACCATTAGACTTGTCAATTCTCTCCTATATATATATATATATATTATATGATGGGTTGCTACTAAGGTTGGTTATAGCGCTAGCAGTTGCTGCTGGCAGCGCGCTGGGTTATGCTGTTACAGCAGCAGCAGCTAGCGAAGCAGCGCGCTGGTGCCATATATATGCATATATATATATATAATATATATATATATATGTTATTATATATATAAGAGCAGCATATGTATATATATATGAAGGCCCCATGATAGTTGGTTGGTTATATATATATATACGAGAGAGAGAGGAGAGAGATATAGAGATATATATATGGTTGGCTGGTTAAGGCTAAGCGTTGCTGGTTGCTGCTACATGGCTACAATGAGAATACGCTGGGTTGCTGGCATATTTATTGTTATTGGGTTGGTTGTTGTCATATATATCTATCTTATAACGAGAGTAGAGCAGTTGGTTGATATATATATATATTATTGTTAAAGATAAAGGTGGAAGAAAGGTGTGCACATATGGGCTGTTGGGAGCAGCATAAGATGGAGTTGTTGGCGTTGCTAGCCATATATATATGCTGCTGGTTATATGATATGAGAGAGAGTATATATATACTACATATATATATATAGGTAAGGCTGATTAAATGCTTAGGCCTTTTACATAAATTGTTGAAACATAAACATCAATAATTTCACAGATTACATGATCTATAGTTTGCTCTGAACGTCTTTTTTCTTATGAGTTATCAGATTGTATGTGCAATATGAATGTTCATAGCTTTTACCCTAAAGATTTCTTTAATTCATTTGGGTATATAGTTCTGTACCCGCGGTATGAGGCGTGCGAAGTTCTGTATCCTAAGTTGAAGCTACAACCGTGCATTTTTGATTCTCCTCTCGTACCGCCCTTGTATCTATATTTTTCCTTTCAGTTGTATATCTTTATTCGAGTGTTTTTCTCCTTCTGTACCTGACTCTTTTTCTCTTCTATGGTGGTTATTTCTTTTTTTCTCTGCTTATTTTTGCATTTAATTGCATATTCAATATGTTTTTTTTTCATTAGGTCATTATATCATTTAAATTTAAATATTAAATACAAATTTTATATTAGTAACTTCTTTCTTTAATCAACTATGATCCAATACCTATGAAATAGAGAAATGCATTAAACTGTTCAAACATCTTCACCCATCCTTTTCTTTAATTCTTTAGAGAAAAAGTCTTCCGCTTTGTAACATATCTTTGAAGTATTTTCTTATTACTACAATTCTTTGTGAGAACATTTTTCCACAGTTGTTGGTCTCCTTAATCCAGTCTATTCTTTTGTATATCTCCATAATGTATATGTTCCTTTATATATCCCATGTTTATTCTCAGATTCTTTACTTTCGAGTTTCTTTCAGATTTTATACCTTCTTCTAGTGTTTTACTATCAGTCATTACTTTTATTTCTATTAATTTACTGGTAGTATCTCTCCAAAGTTGTTTATAATACACAGTTATCTATTACTTGAGTAAAACTCACTGCTTCAGCCTCTATGACAACTTACTAACTCTTTTACTTTTGTTGGAACTCCACATGATCAGTCCGGCTCTGTTCATATCGTCCACTATGAGTATAATATTACCCAACTGATTTCTTTCACCCTCCATGCTAGCAAATGAAGCGTCGCAAAATGCCACCATGCTGATGTTTTCACTGAATCTTTTATATTTTATTTCTTGTTGTTCTGCTTTACAGTGGCTAACTAATTTCCTCAATTCATTGAATCTATTAACATTCATATCTTCTGACACACTCAATTTGCTCACCATGAACGAAATTTCTGGTCTTGTATTTCTTGCTAACCAGTTCAATTGACCTAATATAGATCTGTACTCTGTTATTTCTTTTCCTTTCAGCTTTCTATTTCCATGCTCTTTCATCGTATCTGGTATCTCTAATTTTTTTATGTATTCTTCTTGGGTCCATTTATATTCATCATTTTTATGTATTCTCAATTCCCAGGTATATTTTATAATATTCTTTAATCAGTTGTCTCTTCCTATTTCAAATCTTAGCAAATATGTTTGTTATTATTTCTTCTTTGAATTTGTTATTGCCGGTCCAAGAAAATAACAACATGAAAACACATAATTCTTTGCAATTCTCCTTCTCTTATGTAATTGAATAATGTTGATTCTAGAGGTGATTGTCTTAAATCCATTTTTATTAGCTCTTTTTTTAGTGATATATACCATGCCATAGCAGCATCCTGAAGACCATATACCGTGTTCTTTAAAAGCCATTAGTTCCTGATCAAATTTTTCTCGGAGGTTGAAGAGTAATCCTCTTCTTTTTAATAAAAGCTGTTTTTGTGATAAGCTCGTCTTATATCTATAGAAAGTTACTATCCCCAACCTTTTTGCTGAGCTGTTATCAATATCATTCTTATTGTTTCTATAGATACAGTTGGAGCGCCTTTTCTTTCCGACACATTCTCCTCGAATCCTCTAGCCACTAGTCTTGCTTTCATTTTTCTTATTCCACTTGTTGACACCTTTTCCTTTACTAGCCATCTGGTTGATATCGCTTGTTCTCCCGCATTTTGTATTTCCTCATAAACATCATTCTTCTTTCAACTTTCCAATTCTTGTTCCTTTGCTTCTTTTATGTCTTGTCTCCTATGACACAAGAAAACCTCTTCATGTTCATAGTCTTCTTCAGACCTCTCTTCTTCATCTTCATTTGACTCCTCCTCAATATCTATCTCTGTATCATTATCTTCTTCATCATTCTTGATATGCATAACATTTTATAATCAATAATCCTTAAGTAAGGTCTATCCAGTAACGTTATTAAGATCTAATAGTATAACAGTGAGAGTATTATCCTATTTAGCCTCTTTACTAGCTCTATTTCACTATTGTACACTCTTTAGTTCAGCATTATTTTCTTCTTCTTTCATCACATATGTGTTCAGGTATCTTAATGTCTTTCATTTGTAAATTGTATGTTACTTCATCATTGTTAGTACTTTTTTTTCATCTGATAACAAACATATCCTTTACAAATACTCTTCTGGTAAAATCTTGGACACATTTTCTCCTCTTCTTCTATCTCCGAACTTCTTTCTCTTCTTTACCTTCTTCTTCTTGTTTTTCTCTTGTTCCTTAGAGTTATTCCCATTTGTTTGTATTCTTGTACAACAATGTACTTTTGCCACCATTCTTGTTTCCACCATGTTTAACTATGGCTGTTTTTCCCCATCTATTCCTATTATCTGAGCCGGCCCCCTCCATTCCTTATCATTGTTTCTCTCGTACAGTACTTCACTCCATACTCATATTTTCAGGTTATGCTCCACTCATGTTACTCTTAACGCTCTTATCTTTTCCGAGTCTATTCTTCATGTGCTCCTTCCTGCGGATGGTGGTGAGATAATTTCATCATTTCATCCTTCCTCATCCTCCTCCCCTATCTCAAATCATCACAGTCTACCACATTGGGTATCCTTACTGTCCAGTACTGATGAAGAAACCTGGTAAATGACAGTACTAAGATTATTTCCTGGGCATATGGGCGGCCCTAGTCTATACACCTCTTGTTTGTTATATCCTCTTATTTTTAATTTTTAACAATGATTCCTTCACTATTCCCACTGCCTTCTCACATAGTCCGTTACTCCAAGGGCTTTCAGCTGAAGTTGACTTAAGAGCGATGTTGAATTTGGAAACTCTTTCCATTTTTTCATATTCTGCACTACTGGTTTAGCTCTCATGCTGTTGAAGTTCAAAGCATTTAATCCATTTAGAGGTTAATTGTTTCCAATAATCTCTCCTACAGCATTACTTTTCAACTACAACAACCCTTGTGTATACCTTTGTAGCTGTATCTATTCATAATAAGGGAATTTTTCTCCATCTATCTCACCCATGTCCATCTGCAACATGTCGAATTTTTTTGCCATGTTCAAACCTACTACAGGTCTAGATGGAGTTTGATTATTTTATATCTCTACATGTAAGAAATTGTATCATTCATATGTTGTCTACTTCCTCCTCTACTTCTCTCCACCCTTCTTATCTGACCACTTTAAGTGCATCTTATTAATTTTATGTTAGTCAGTAATCCAACAATAAACTAAGAATAGTTTAAATCATATATCTGTATTGATTCTGTATCGCATTGATGTTATCCATCTATCTCTTGTCCAACTAGTAGTATCTTCTCTTAATCTTCTACCCAGGATATGCAAGACATGTCCTGTTTCACTCTCTATTGTTCTCTTACACATCCAACATCTTATATCCATTATATATATCTATAGTTCTATTATACACGTCGTGTACCATTTTCATCCGTTCCATTGTCCTTCTTCCTAATAATAGGGGTATATTTCCTTCAATTACTGTATAGCAAATCTTTTTGTTTTGTAATGCAGCATGGAATTTCTATTTCTTTTATATTATCTGGTAGTCTGTTTGTCCAAAGGTTTTGATCTTCTTCTTTCCTTTCCTTTTTTGTCTTTTGACATTTGTGTATTTCAAAACTTCCATAATGCCTGCTAGTATTGTTGTGTTCTAGTCATATTTCCCCTACTACTGTTGCATTGCTGCCGGTATCTAAAATGGCTAACATTTCCTCTCTCATATTTTGAACAGTTTAATGCATTTCTCTATTTCATAGGTATTGGATCATAGTTGATTAAAGAAAGAAGTTACTAATATAAAATTTGTATTTAATATTTAAATTTAAATGATATAATGTGATAAAAATAAGATAATGCATATATAAGTCTTAAAAGCAAGAGAAAGAATATAGCCACCATAGAAGAAAAAGAGTCAGTACAGAGGAAAAACATCGAATACAAAGATATACAGCACAGAGGAAAATCAGATACAAAGAGAGACAGTACAGAGGAAAATCAAATACACGGATTTACAGCACCAATAAGGTACAGAACTTCACTTTGCCTCCATACCCGCGGGTACAGAACTTCACTATACCCACATAATTAAGAAATCTTTAGAGGTAAAAAGCTATAGACGTCCATATTGCACATACAATCTGATAACTCATAAGAAAAGACGTTCAGAAGCAAGCAGAATCTACATAATCTATGAGGTAATTATAATTGCACATCGTTTCATTTATAAAACCTAAGCATTTAATCAGTTAAACACAATATTCTCTCCTCACAGAAATCAATCACCTTCCTGAAGAACAAATGAAGACTAACATAGAAAAAGGCAATGCAGAGAAAGAGAGACTCAACAAGAGCACAGAATACAATGAATATTATCCCGAAATTTGTGGAAGAAAGGAGATAGCATAATGATCTAGTGTTGAAATATGGATGGAGAACATTTAAATATCAAGGTAACACCTAAGAATAAAATAAGTTCACTATTTATATTAGTGGTTTGTCAGAGAGGCTCTGAGGACGACAAGAGTGGATATTCAAAGGATGAGATAAATAAAGTGATGAGAGATATATAAAGCTATTGTGTGGAAGAATTAAAGAAAAAGATATAAGAGATCCTCCTTTAGAAGATATATGTAAAAATAAACAGATTTTTGAATAATAGAGCAAGACAGGAAGAGGAAGAGGTGAGGTTATAGAGAGTATGTTAGATTTGATAGGGGGATGATGAGCAAATGTGGAAAGAATTGAATGTGCAGAATAAAAAACATAATGTTCTTTTAAACTGATAGATGGGCCGAAGAATGAAGAGTTACATGAATGGAGTGGGCCTATCTGGTTGAGAGCACAGAATCAAAGACTCCTATGAACATAGAGAGGCAATTATCCTGAGGCATGAATATTATGTCTTCTGGAGTACTAAAGAAG
This sequence comes from Trachelipus rathkii, assembly GCA_015478945.1. NCBI lineage: Eukaryota > Metazoa > Arthropoda > Malacostraca > Isopoda > Trachelipodidae > Trachelipus > Trachelipus rathkii. Next base: position 24,491 of record JABUQX010135725.1, read on the forward strand.
GAAGAAGGAACTGAAGGCAAGACAAAGAATGTGAACAGAAGAGTGTACATAAACAATTTTGCTCCTGCAAATAAGATGAAGGAATATTGTGAGATATGTCACTACAACAACCATAGCACTAACGAATGTTGGTGGAATGAATAATAAATTAGATAAGTATAAATGCAAGAATAAATGCGACACTGTGAAGTGGCGCACGAAAAACGCGAGCGTTTTTACGATAAATGCCGCGGAAACGGTTTAAACACCTAAATCGAGTGCGTCCGAATCAGTACTTCG
>JABUQX010135726.1:0-15000 GCA_015478945.1 Trachelipus rathkii
ACGAGAGAAGATAATATAATATAATTATATGAAAATATTGTTTAAAATAATGTCGATGGCTTCAGTTGTGGGGATGTTAGTATAATGAGCTATAATTAAAGTGTTGATAGACTTGGAATAATAATAAATAATCAAAGAATATGATAAGGATGATAGATAGAGTGTGTGAGTTAATGAATTAATATAATAGGTATAATAATAATTTATAATAATTTAAACTTTAATAATATTTTATTATAATTTATAATATATAATAACTAAAAATTTAAATATTAATATTAAAAAAATGAGAATACTGAAAAAAAAGAAATGATATGTATATAATATAATAATATATTTGTATATATATAATATATATATTATATATATTATATTATAAGCTTTATATATAATATATATATATATATATATATATAATATATTATATAATTATAAGAGAGAGAGAAAGAGAGAGGAGAGAGAGAGAGGGAGAGAGGAGAAGAGAGAGAGAGAGAGAAGAGACAGGGAGAGAGAGATGAAACCCGCTCTGCTTCAAACCTCAAAAGCAGATGGAGAAAATACAAGCACTCACATTTTAAATATTTTTTAGTGAACAGAGTTTTCCGGCAAACTTGTCGTCATTTTCAGGTCTAAAAATGCAATATAATGTGTATTTCAATAGTTAAAATATATTTTCTTTTTGAAAGTAAAACTAAAGAGAAAAGGAAATTTGAATTCAAATTTAATATGATTACAATGGCTATTCATTAAACAAGCATAATTGAAAAGTAAACAGATAACAAAATCTGAACATGAACCGGGTTAAGTGACATAAATTGAATAAATCTGACCTATAAAGGATAATAAAATTAAAATTTATAAATATCATTGACTACGGACAAATTTTTTTAATAATTAAATTAAATCAAGATAAATATACTAACAGAATGAAGCTGAATATTCTATACAAACTAAAAAAGTTACATTTTACCTAGATGAGCCGCAAGAGAAATCAGTAAAAACCAAAATATTAAAAAATTGCATAGACTATAGTTAATAAATTGGAAAGGGGGGGGGGGGAGTCGAAAGAATTTGGTTGTGTTTTGATTATTTTTTCAGAGGTGGTTCGTATAAAAAGTGTAAAATTGCCAAAGAGATAAATTTAAAAATATCCTAGAATAAGAAATCAACAATTCATGACGAGGAAAAGTTATATACTTATATTTATTCGATGACGGAAGCTTGCTGCTTTGAAATAGTTTATATTATTGATGTACAACAATTCAAGAATGAGAAGTTGACGCTGCGTAATGAAAGAGGTTTATACCTCTGGGTATGAACCCGAGCTCCTACTATATCAGTTACGCAATGCTTTATTACATTAACATTATTTTAGAGTCATATGAAAGGATTTCGAATTTGATCAGATTTCAAAGTGACTACCAGGAGAAGGTTCTATTACTGACAGCGGTTATAAGGTACTATGGCTAATAATACCCATATGGGCACAAGCTCACATGCTCGGGAACGGAAAAGTTTTGTAGTGGTTCCTATCATTAGGGGCAACGTTTTTATCAACGAGGACAGATATTTTGTAGCCAATTCAGACTGACAATATTAAAAAAAGATCTTGTATTTGGATAAAGAACTAATTTTAAGACTAATTAAAACAATTAGTAGAAAGTTTTTTTTTTATACAAGATGGTAGGTAAATTTATTTTGGGGTAACCTTCTAATGGGTATAACAGTTAAATCCATATATATATTAATATAATATATATATTATATTATTATATTATATATATATATATATATATATATAATATATATATATATATTATATATATATATTATATATATGTATATAATATATATATATATAATATATATATAATATTATATATATTATATATATATATATAGTATATATATATAATTATATATATAATATTATATTATATATATATGTGGGTGTTGTGTGTGTGTGTGTGTGATGGCAGGAGTGCTGGGAGAGTTATTTCTCTTTCCCCACCTTACAAGTTGTAGTCCCACTTCTGTAGTCCGTGAATAGGCCAATTTCTGTTGTAGCCGGTGGAGGTGATCTGTCTCCTTGGCAAACCAATAAGAGATATCTCGGCACTCTTTTTCGTAGGCAGAAGAGAGCTCGGCCCTATTTGGCAGGAGGAATGAGTAAGCTCTGTAGGCCGAGCGAAAGAGCGGGAGTTTTTCGCTTCTTCCCTGACTAACAGGGCTGCTGCTTCGTATAGGAGGCTTGTAGTTATTTCTTCTGGCTCTTGTTCTCCGCTTTAACTTAGAAAACAACGTGAGGTTAACCTGATTCCGTCGATGGTCATCACCAAATCTTCTGCTGGGGGCCGCTACGTCCTATTCGACGATAGAATGCATATTTTTCTACCTCATTTGAGTTAGTTATTGATATACGTTATTTGAATAGAGTTAACCTTCTTATTCGTTTTTGCATTCTTTTATATAGTCTCTAGGTGATACGTTTGTAACATGATCATTGTCGAGCCGCTTTGTACGCGAATGAGGATATATCTTCTTGATTTTCTAACGATAGGAACTGCTGTATAGGAGAGGGTAATCTCAACGACTTCTGGGATGACCAATTTACTAAAGGAGGTGAATATCATATAGTCTCTTAGGTTGAACAAAAATTAGGCAATCGAGGAACCTCCTTGTAGAGATCTCTGCCTCTTTGTAGGTGGTATCACATAAAGCTCGACTACCACTCCTTTTGTCCTCAAGAAATACATTATGGGGCATATGTGTCTCTTTTAGGGACTTAAGGGAGCGGAAGAAATGGGGAATGTGGTAAAATGACTTTGTTCTGATTTTGTTAACACAGCGGATATCTAGCAGGGACATTATGAATTTGGTGGTTGGGAGGGAGAGGAGGGTTTCTCCTCACAGAATCTCACTTCTTCTTTCTCTCTATTCTTCGTGGCAGTATCGATCTATGGACGGTGCCTCGATATTTTTATTATTGAAGCAGGCTCATTCGGTCATCTCCTATTCTAACTTTTGGTCAGGTGCTACTCTCTACCTGCATAAACTTTTAAATATTCACCTAATCATGGTACACTCATCTATCTGTCTCGCACTCTCCTCCTACTTCTCTCCTTTAAAGCTAAGCTCCATTTTCACTCATCCAATCTTCGTCAAATGAATACTACGGTCTGGTCGCAAAAGTATTGTTATAACAAATGAACTATTCTAAATGGCTCGAAATTTTTGGATAGATTAAAGTTTAGTCTTATAAAGCCGATATTCTACATTATACAAATATTAAATAATCTCCTCACACAACACAATTGCAGTTAACAGCCTTATTTCACACTTTACAGCCATAATGAATTTTACTTACAACTTCGTCATATAAGCCTTGCCTTGTCGCACATTTCTCAATGAGTTTTGATAATTAATTTTATTGCTTTTCCTAACAAGCTTGCACTTGACGTAATTTATAAGGATAAAAGTTCTACAGAGTCTTGTATGTTCATAAAACTTTTAATAATCAAAAGGACTGCCATCAATGCAAAATATCGCAAGGACACAACAGGAATAATCTCCTAGTCATATTTACTGCCAAAGGGCTATTTCAGTTATACAAAACAAAAGGTGTAGACTTAAGAGAAATATTTTTCATGTTTCGATGAAAATTATATTTTAAAACTATGTAATATAGTATAGTCATATAGCCTTATATTGCTAATCTATTACATAATATAAAAAGATAGATATTTTTTGTAACATAAATCATAAATATTATATTTCCAATTTGAACTAAAGGTTCAAAAGTACATATAAGACGCTTTATCATACTTGCCATATAATCTAGACAAAATAACATTAAAAAAGATAGATCTTTACAGCAGACCCAAGATTCACCAATCGTCGACGTAACTCGCCATTCCTCAGTATAGATACTAATGTATTCTAATAATAAAAGAGAAACACGAGCTCATAATTGGTTATATACTATTCTTTAACTGCCTTCAGCAACCTTTCGTTGATTTTTTAGAGAAAAGAAATTTATGTAAGAATATTTCTATATAATTAATATAATTGGGTAGGATGTAATATATTTTTTGATTCACTAAATTATTATTATTATTATTATATATCTATTATTATTATTATTATTATTCATTATATTACCTTTATAATTATTATTATTAAATTAAATTTTTTATAATAATTAGTATGATTCATAATGATATTGGAATATAGATTTGAACACCTCATTATAGAGTTATATATTATATTATAATAGAATTGACCTCACTTATTATACATAAAGCTAGAAATATATGAGTATAATATATAAAATGATTTTATTACAATACATGCATAAGCGTATATATAAAAAGTACTATATATACCCCATTAGTTACTACGACATTCTTCTGTAGTAAAATAGCTCATTTAGACCATTATTTCGAGAGCAATATAATCTTATACCAAATATGCAGTACATGGTACACAAATTATCTTATACATCTATTGCTACAAAACAACTGACATATATAAATAATGCTTATAGGAGGATGAGGAATAGAGAAGAGAATATATTGACCAGCTGCATAAATTTAATATATTAAAGTTTTGCTCTCACGAGTTGCCAGCATGCTAAGAATAAATATGTCCGGTAAATATTCAGGGGCTTTTTATAATATATATATATTTATATTACGCTTGCAGTATTGTTAAATACTATATTTTTATTAACTCATATTTATATCTGCTTTTATATGTAAAAGGGTACATTTACTAATAAATTCTTAGCGTGAGTCAACTCATATGTCTACTACATGCATTAATTTTAATAAGATGAATCAATAAATAACTATCTACCTATTCCCATTAATATAGATAAAAACAGCTTTAGCATATCACAAGGGGTAAACAATAGCCGCGTTTATTAGACTTTTTAGACTTACTGATCGGAATCGTAAGCTATTAAAGAAGTAGAGTATTCTAAACGTCGCTAAGTGATCGCAGCATTTTAATATGTACTCTTAAGGACGAATACTTATTTGGTAATACATAGTTTAAACTATCATTCAAATAAAAACATAGTAGGTAGTAGACATTTATATATTTACTAATTTATCTGAAAGAAAAAATCTATTCTTTATCACTTTAGCTATCTCCTATTTGTATATTGATCATGTCCTGGCATATTTATTGTTATTATTATTAAATTTATAATTATTTTATCCAATTTATTATTGTCATTATTAGTCATTATTCATTATGAGTATTTCGAATTTCTTATGTATATATTTATATATTAATAGTATTACTTTGGGTTTTTAATTAAATTAAAATATTAAAATTTCATTATATTATTATATTATTATTATTTACGAAGTTGTTTTTACGTCTAAGAATTTCTTTTAATTGGAAATATTAATTAAATATAATATATTTCCTTAAAACGACTACTAAGTAAACCAATCAATGGCTTTAAGAATATTTGTATACTTGATTTTAATATAAAAGAAACTTAGAAGTCAAGATTATTAATTATTGCAAACATATGAAAATTTAACTAAGCATTTACAAGAAAAGCACCCACACACTTATACGCACACATCCATAACAACACCACACCACACACACACCACATATAGTACTATACTATATATATAATAATATATATATAATTATTATTATATATATATATAATATATATATATATATATTAAATATATTATTAAATATATATTATATAGTATATATTATATATATATATATATATTATATATATATATATATATATTAATATATATATATATGATATATGATATATATATATAATATATATATATATAATATAATATATATATATATATAATTATATATATATATAATATATATTTATATTATTATATATATATATTATTTATAAGGATTATATATATATATATAAACCTTGGGCATAACCAAGTGTAAATAATTATTTATGAGTTAGATTAAGTATCATTGGATTTTGAGTGTTTGTAAATCAGGAGATTATGTAATATTGCTTTAAATTGGCTATAGATTGTTTATAAATAATTTGCCATCCCTATATTTACTTTATATATTTCTATATATTATATTGATAGTAGTAATAGTTAAATTGAAATGGAGACTTTGAGCTTTAATAATAAGATGGGTACAGCATAAGTATATATCTATTGTAGTGATATTAAAAATATTTTATCTATATTAAAACTTATATACTACTGACCTAAATTATAATTGATAAAACTGGATTGAGACCTTTACTTACATATAAGGAGGTATCCTAAACCTTATTATTCACGTATCTCACTGAATTATATCTATATAATATGCCCTCACACATCCTATCTATTGTTAAATTATATATACTGGTATATTATTATTATAATAGTTACATTTTACCACCCTCATATACTTTAAATAACCTATATTTAGTAACTATGATTATTTATATTATAATATATATTATAGCGCTTGAAATAAAGAGAGTAAAATATTAAAAACCCATACATGTATGGAAATTATAAATTATTAATAGTAAATATTGTTTGTAATTAGTGTATAGGTTGCAAGTATATTGAGAGAGAGATATAATTATTAATTTTATTTTTATTATTCTTATGATATATACTCATTGGATTGATTATCACTAATGTTAATCATGTAACAGATAATATTGATTTAATGTTACTAGTAATCATTTCTCTGAATTCTAGTAGTTGCTTCATAAGATATTACTTTATTTGGAGATGAGATTTATTAATAACATTTTTGTTATTATTTATTATTATTATTATTATTATTATTATTATTATTTATTATTATTATTATTATTATTTTAAAGTCCTTCATTTTGACTACTACCAAAATGTTATAATGACTCGTTGATTAAATAGTAATAACATAAATTTGGTAAAGAATTTGAGAAAAAAATAATTAATACATAACTAGTGAACAAAAAAAAATCAATAATGTGAGAAAATATTATGAATAAAAATTAAAAATATTATCAAAGTATAATATGCAGTAAATATATTAATAAATAATTACAAGCAAATCAGAAAGCAAATAAATAAATAAAAATTTTAATAAAAAAAATAAAGATAATAAAATTAAAGAAGTTTGGTTAAAAGAATGAATAATGAGAAAGACGATGAAAGGTAGTAAAGGAAATTAGACTAATAGAAAAAATAGAAATTATAAAGAGATGAATAAAAAAAATGAAAAAAATTCAAATAAAATAAATGAAAATTAATTTAAAAAAAAAAAGCAGGAAAAAGGAAAAAACATAAAATTGGAAATGAAACTAGTAAAGAAAGAAATGTAAGGTAATTAGATTTATTTTCTCCAAATTAATAAAGTGAATACTAAAAAAAATAGAAAATGAAAAATTGAATTAAAGAAATGAAATGAAAATAAATGAAAATTAATGAAAAAAAATTGAAAAAAAAGAAAAAAGCTTAAATAAAATTAAAAATGAAACAAATAAAGAAAAAATGCAAGGTAATTAGATTTATTCCCTCCTAATTAATAAAGAGAATGATACTATAAGCATGAAAAAATGAAAATGAAAATGAAAATGAGAAAGAAAATAATGATAAAGAAAACGTGAAAGAATAAAATGAAAAATGAATGTGAAGAAAAAGAAAATGAATATAAATAAAGAAAAAAACTGAAGGAAATGAATATTGATAAAACGGAAATGACTTTTTTAAAAATCATAGAAAAGTAAAAGGAAAAAAATAAAATGAAGGAAATGAAATTGAATAAAAAGGAAATAAAGAAAAAGAAAATATAATAGAAAACGTGAAGGAAAGAAAACGAAGAAAAATAGAATGAAAAATAGAATCTCATAAAAAAGAAAATAAAAAAGAAAGTAAAAAAATTGAAAAATTAAAAAATAAAATAAAAAAAAAAAAAAATAGAGACAATACTCCCCCCAAAAAAATAAAAAATATAAATAAAAAAATAAAAAAAACTAATAAAACAATTTTAAATATTAAAAAAAAACACACAAAACAATATAAAATGAGTAGAGAATAGAAATACACCAAAATAAAATAAAATAAGCTTTAATAAAAAAAAAATAAATAAAAAATATAAAACAAAAAAAAACATAAAGAAAATAAAAAACTTTAATTTCGGTGCCAATTAGAGGTGCAAATGGAGAAATTAATCGTCTTTTAAAAAGCTTCAAGTATTGATTCTTTGATCGCACGAAAACAAAGGTAAGCGAATAACAACACGACCTCCGCCAATAACACCCTAATAATAATAATAATAATAATAATAATAATAATAATAATAATAATAATAATAATAATAATAATAATAATAATAATAATAATAATAATAATAATAATAATAATAATAATAATAATAATAATAATAATAATAATAATAATAATAATATAATATAATAATAATAATAATATAAACCAATAACTACAATAACAACATAACAATAGACAATAACAATAACAAAAATAACAATATAATAATAGTAAATAAATAGTAATAAAATAATAATATATAAATAAATATAATTAATAATAATATAATATAATAATAATAATAAAATAATATAATAATAATAATAATAATAAAATAATAATAATAATAATAATTAATATTAATAATAATAATAATAATAATAATAACAACAATAACAATACAATAACAATAACAATAACAATAACAATAACAATAACAATAACAATAACAATAACAATAACAATAATAATAATAATAACAATAACAATAACAATAACAATAACAATAATAATAATAATAATAATAATAATAATAATAATAATAATAATAATAATAATAATAATAATAATAATAATAATAATAATAATAATAATAATAATAATAATAATAATAATAATAATAATAATAATAATGACACACAATTGGATGTGAGGAGAACCATAAAGATTGACGACAATTGTTCTAGACCTTATCTTAACTTCCAATCCTTCTCCTTATTCTCTTAAACTCTCCTTATTCTCTTATTCTCTTCCCTCCTCTGGGTTTCTTTTGATGGTTACCTTCTTTTCTTCTACCTTATCTCCTCTAGCCTTCCGCAGGAAAGACTCCCACCAATGACTAGGAAACGTTTTAGGTAGTTCGGTAATCTCAAAAGGGTCGAACTGACAGTAGTGCTTTTTTTCATTTCCCCATGAAATAATTACTGCTTCCGAGGGAGCAGTCCCTTGGAGCATGGAGGAGAACATTTCATATTCTTTTCCCCTTCAACTAAAATTAATGAACCTTGGTTTAACTCTGTATGTTTTTGTGATGTTCACTGGCAGGAATTCTGCCTTCGAGGAAATATTGTGATCTTCAAGCTAAAGAAAATCATGCTATTTACAGTTAATTCATCGGGATCTTGCATAACCTATTCTTAGTGACACTGAGGCCCGTATTTATGAATGCTCTTTGAAAAACTACTCGATTTTGCATAAGGGTACCCATCAGAGAAGTATTTCTCTACTGCATATGAATCTTTAAAAAAATTGATAATTATAAACCATTCTTTCCTTTATTCGGGGGATACCCATCGAAGACAGTTTAAAAGGAAAACCGTCATCATATTTCATGACGTCATAAACCAATAACCAATGAACACAAAGTAAATGAAAATAATATATATATATATATATATATATATATATATATATAAATATCTATATATATAATATATATATATATTATATATATATATTTAATATATATATATATATTATAATATATAATATATAATATATATATATATATATAACTTATACATTATAAATATATATATATATTATATATATATATATATATATATTATTATATAATATTATTATTATAAATACTATATATATATATATTATATATATATATATAATTATTATATATATTATACATATATTATATATATATACATATTATATATATATAGTATATATTATATTAGTATAATATATTATATATATAGTATATATTATATATTAATATATATATAATAATATATATATATATTTTATAATATCCATATATAATATATATATATATATTATATATATATATTATTATATATATATATATTATATATTTGAAGCTGTTATTTCCTCTCTCATGCTCTTGCCATCATATAAAGTTTCCCCATGCCCCTCGTATCCTCCTAAGGTTCTTTTCCTATTTTCTTCAAGTAATGTTCACACTTTTTTTTACATCTTCTGCATGGTTTCTTACGTTTACATATTCTAAATATGTTTCCTTCGCATTCTTCTTGTCTTCATCCATTTTCTATATTCTTTGTTTTTGACTTCACTGCGTTCTCAACATCCACATTCCCACCATGCGTCTCTTTTTCCTCCCCCCTGCGACTTTGTTCTTTCCTAGTGTTTCGTTTGCGATCCAATTTATTCTTGTTTTAAAGGTCTCTCAACTCTCCTTCGCTGTTTCTTGTTCTTGTGTCCCTTCGAATTCTTGGGTGAGTTTTTCATTAAACAGCTCTACCACACCATCCACCCTCAGCTTCTCCGAACAGTGTCTCTCTTTTGTTATCTTCCTTGGTTTTCTTCTTTTTATCCAAATCAGGTTACCCAATACCATTCTATGGTCTGAATTTACTAAAATCGTGGATAAGCTTTTCACATCTTTAAACATCCTCTTATCATTAGCTAGCATCATGTCAATCATTGATTCTCCTTGTATCTCTGTTCCTCCGCACTCCACCTATACCACGTCCATTTCTTTCTTTCTTCATGTTTGAAGAAAGTATTCATAACAGCTGTGAATAGGTGGTATGAAGTACTGAAGTCAATGGGCATGAGAATTAACAGAGAGAAAACGGAAATAATGGAGATTGCAAGGGAAAGGGAAGAGATAGTAATGAACATAGAAGATGCAAGGCTTAGGCAAGGGAATAGATTTAAGTATTTGGTCGTGGTATTTGATGATCAGGGAAGACAAGATGACGAGTCTAAAGGGAGAATTGGGAGATTCTCACAGAGTGTAGGAATGTTATACCCGTTGCTAAAGGAGAGAGGGATACCAGCAGAGGTTAAAACAATTCTGAGAACGATATTGTTGTATGGATCTGAATGCTGGACAATGAATACGATACAAAAAAGCAGAATAGAAGCTGCGGAAATGAGAGTGCTTAGAATCATTAGAGGCGTATTGTTGAGAGACAAATGAGGAGCGATCTGGTGAGGAGAGAACTGGGAGTGGAACCTGTTTTGGAATGCGTGGAGAGAAACTAGTTAAGATGGTTTGGACATCTGTAAAGAATGGGAGCAGGGAAAAGATTGATAGAGATGATGGACTGGAGACCAAAAGAGAGGAGACCAGCAGGAAGACCGAAGAAATGGATGGATTCGGTGGTGGAGACTTTGCAACGTAGAGGTAAGACCATAGAAGAAGATTCTGGAGGAGTAACACCAGACAGGCATACCCTAACAAGATGGATGGTGCAATATATATATATATATATATATATATATATAATATATTATATATATATATTTATAATATATAATATATCAATATAAGATATTTTTATATATTATATATATATATATATATATATATATATTAATTTTATTTATTATTTATCTATTATTGATATTATTATTATTATTATTATTATAATTATCATCATAATAATAATAATAATAATAAAATAATAAAATAATAATAATAATATAATAATAATAATATAATAATAATAATTCATATTATAATAATAAAATAATTATAATAATAATAATAATAATAATAATAATAATAATAATAATAATAATAATAATAATAATAGATATCCTTAAATTTGCTTTATACTAAGAGAAAGTATTTAAAGGGATAACCTTTATATTTTTTAAATGCTTTTTCTTTCTGAAAAGTAATTTATACATAATTAAGTTTGGAAGTGTTTGAGTTACAGGGAGTGGAGTAAATAGATAATTTAAGAGATTTCCTAACTTTATAATTAATATAGTGATGAAATAAATCTTCTCTGAGATAAAAAGAATTAAAGAATGGAGAGTATGAACTATGAAGTAAAATAAGATGACTAATATGCATATTATGGTAATTGCTCAATTAAGAACAGTAAGGGACGTACTCAACTGAGATTTTAGGATTTGGAGAGAGTCAGTAAAAAATATAATCATTTTAAACTGAACCAACCTCCCTCTCCAGTGATGAGCTGCCAAAATTTTTACAGCTGCTTTGCTGCTTAGTCTTAAAAATTAACTGATGGCTCTTTGAATAGTTACGAACCGGTTTCAGTTCAACACTGGATCAACCCAATATTTTTGTCTTCATAACGGAATGCACGCCGGCACAACAAGTACCTCAGGAAGGAGAAAAAGTTGCCAAAAACCAAGGACGTACGCAAAATTTTCGTTAGGGGGGAGCCAAAATAGATTGAAAATAAGTCATTTTTCCAAACAATCTCAGCCAAGGGTTGACGTCATATATTGATATAATATTTACAAATTACATTTACCTCTTAAAATATATATGTTAATATTGAAATTATGATTATATTTCAAAACAAAGTTACGAAATTACAAAGAAAATTACAGAATCTAGTCTTACATTTACCGTTTGATTTATGTACTTGAAGTTGTTGGTACTACTACTACGACAACATTAGACTTCGTGGATTTGCAAAAAATATTTCGACAACTGCCAATTCAGTTTCAGCTTTCTTCTCCAAAACTAATTTCTGTGACACTCAAGAGATAACTCCATTCAACCTGGATTCGGTATCGTCCGACCTGTCCATGTTTTAACTCTTCTCAAAGTGCTGAATGTTCTTTCAAATGTGCTTGTCGAACATGGTTGACCTAATGATATAAGTAAGGCATTTCTAATTATTGGGAAAAATGCAGTTGCTTCCTTGATCACCTCAACTTTATAAATTTTTTAGTTCTTCACGGTCGAGCTTCTTCTCCCTCCAATTCACATGCCAGAGTTCAGCCTCACATTGAAGTCCTTTCAGTTCATAAAAGTCTTCAAATACTTTGATTTTCTCTTCAAATTCCTTATACTCAACTGATGAAGCGACTGATGAAGTAATAAAAGAGAAAAAGCTGGTAAATTCTCTTCCGAGAATCTGCTTTCCAAGGAAATGTGAAAGAAATCCCAGGTATGATATTAGATAGTCCTCATCCAATATCTTCATCGGTGTAGCAGGAGGATTCGAACGATGTTTCAGACGATCCACCACTCTTAGTGGCTGAAGATCAATCATAAGATTTTCAACTATCTGCTTTATCCTTGTATAAATTTCTTTATCGTTGTTGCTGTTTGAGCGGTGATCTTTCACAAGTGAAAGAATTTTCTTCACATGGTTCGAGCATTGAAGAAGGTATAAACTCTTCGACTGTATATTATTAACGACTGGTTTCAACAAAGCCGAATATTTGGCTGTAATGCAGGTTGAAATAAGAAAACAGGTTTTGTGGCAGCACAATACAGCTGAAATGCATTTTTTTGTAGCAACATTGTACCTACTTTTGCCAAGTTTTCCAGACCCTGATCTATGTCCACAAAATGTGTCATGAATATTGAAATACTCCGGTATTTTTCTGACCATCGCGTCTCGCAAAACGGTATGTTTTCTTCTAATACGGATTCACGAAAAACATTGATAATGCTTAATAGTGTACAGTATTGCGGATTTCAGATGCCAGAGTTCCAGATCAGTTTACTACAAGATTTCAGTCGATGACTCGCACAATGAAAATATAAATGTATAATATGTATTTTTTTCTCTTATTCCCTTTACTCCTCCTTTAACTGTCATAGCTGAGCAGCAATCGTAACCTCTTTCTTGCCTAACTTCTGGTTTCCGCAGCGTCAGCACTCGATGACAGTCTAATCATATATATATATATATATATATATATATATATATATACTATAATATATATATATATATATTATTATATATAATATATATATATATAATATATTATATATATATATATATATATATATATATAATATTATATATATATAATATATATTTACTTCTCACCTAACACCCCATCATGGGCGAGGCCATACCGCGTCCAAATACCCCGCCGACGCAACCGGCCTCCTCCAGAGATCTTCCAGGGCTGAAATGTTCCAGATTCCTCTGGGTTGAGAGTTAGATAGACAGGAAAAGCTAAAGTGGGATGTGTCTATCTGGTTACAGTTTGAACAGAGATTTGTTGTAGTTTGGTTGAGGTTGAATCTGTGTTTGTAATATTGTAAGTTAAGGTGGTAGCAGCATCTTAATTTGGCCAAGGATGTCTGGCAAGTTTCTGTGACTAATGATTCTTATGTTATTCTGGTAATACTTTTGCTAAAATGCTGTTTGGTAGTCTGAAGTCTTAGGTAGTTTTTGCTGTTATATATGTCGTGTGGATTGTTGGTGTATGATGTGTTGTAACTGGTGAGTTGGAATGTTGTTCAGAATTTGCTTGCAATATAGAGCTATTGAAGAAAGAGGTTATATGAGTCTGTAGTGGATGGGGTTGGAGAGGGCAATGTGGCATGGGTGTTGGGGTGTTCGAGTTTTGGTAAGGAATTGTGTGCCTATCGTGTCTAAGGTTTGTGTTACGAGTAGTATTCTTGGTTTTTTTCTTCGTGAGGTGTTGTTGTAGGTAGTTGATGTACAACCCTGTTATGATCTTAGGGGTTTGTTTGTGTTGTTTAGAAGGTTTCTTTATGTTGTGTTTTAGTCAGTAGTGAGTTCCAAGTTTAGAGAGGCGAAGTTTAGAGTCGGACGAATGTATTGTTTTGTAATATGTCGGTGTGTCTGTTTGTTGTTTGGTGAAGACCTCTGCGCGATGGTTCTTAGTATATTCAGTTTCTTGTTTGCAGATGATATTATATTGTTTGTGTGTCTTGCAAAAAAAATTATGTCAAGTGTTATTCCGAGGATTTTGGGAGTTTTGTTGAAGGATATGGTGATGTTGTTATTTCTTT
>JABUQX010135726.1:20000-35793 GCA_015478945.1 Trachelipus rathkii
TACCATCCTAGAATAGACCTCTAAAATTAACATTTCTATATTAAATGTTTCAAAAAAATGTTCAATCCAAAGTACCCGAGTCTAAATTTCCAAGAAGGTACCCCAGATATAACGCAATTAAGAGTAGTATAATAATATATTATATATATATATATATATATATTATATTTTATTATATATATATATATATATAATATATTATAAGCTTCATACGACGTAATCACTTGAGGCTATTGTTTATTATTAACTGAAATCTAAAACAAAAATAAATCTTTCCCATGAAACACGTGTACTTCGTAACGCCACAATTCAGTAAACGTTAAATATACTATGTTTATATTTGTAGTTCATGGGTTCTGTGTCATTATATATATATATAGATATATATATTATATATATATATAATATTATATATATATATATTTTATATATATCTATATATATAATATATAATATATCATTTACTATCTATATATATATATATATATATATATTATATATATATATATATATATATATTATATATATATATATATATATATATAATATATATATATATATATGTAATATATATAATATATATATATATATATATATATATATATATATATATATATATATATATATATATATATTATAAGTAATATAAATATATTATTTATATATTATTATATATATATATTATATATATATATATATATATATATATATATATATATATTATATATATATATATATATAATACTATATATTATATATAATATATTATATATATATATATATATAATATATATTATATTATATATAATATATATATAATATATCTATATTTATATAATATACATATATAAATATATATATAATATACTAATATATATTATTATATATAATATATAATATATAATAATATATATATAATATATATATATTATAATATAATTATATATATATATATATATTATATATATATACATATAATATATATATATATATATATATATATAATATATATAATATATATTATTTATATATTTATATTTATATATATTATATATATATATATATATATATATATATTATATATTATACTCTACAAAAAGTATATGACATCTCATGAGTAACCAAAAAAGGGTTAAAATAAAATATTCCTTTAATAAGCATTTTTCTATGTAATAGTAAAAACTCTCACGATAATAATAATAATAATAATTAATAATAATAATAATAATAATATGAATAATATAATAATAATAATAATAATAAATAATATACTAATAATAATAAAATAATATATAATAATAATAAAATAATAATAATATATTAAATAATAATAATATAATATATATAATAATAATAATAATATTAATAATTATAATAATAATAATTATATCAATATAATAATAATTATATAATAAATAATAATAATAATAATATAATAATAAACTAATAATAATAAAAAATAATCATAATAATAATATAATAATAATAATAATATAATAATAATATGAATAAAATAATAATAATAATAATAATAATAATAATCATATAATAATAATAATAATATTAATATAATAATAATAATAATAATAATAATAATAATAATAATAATAATAATAATAATAATAATAATAATAATAATAATAATAATAATAATAATAATAATAATAATAATAATAATAATAATAATAGCTTAAACTCTTTAACTCCAATAGAAACAAATTTAAAAATTAATGTCTATAATTATATATGTGTGAAAATGCTAAAATAATACATTACCTCTAACAAAATACTATTTGATATTTCAAAACAATTCTAATAAAACTAATATTCTTGGATCCTTCTCCAAATTCCATTGTTCAGGATGTGGAAAGCGAGACCAAGAGTCCAACTCACTTCGCAGTTATCTATTTTTTTGTACAGCCTTATTTTAGATTCAGAGTTGAAGCCATAACCATAATGAAGGAAAGTAGCAATGTATCTCAAATCCAAGCAGGCAAAAGGCTGCTCCGTATTTGGTATATCACATGTGTCTTTGGCTTCTTACAAGAATTTCTACATTGTGACATCACCGCTTTTAAATTGGTCAGTTGGGCCTCTTTCCGCGATTCAGTCGAATAAGTAGCTGAAGTCTATTAATTCCTTATCTCTCAACTTTTTCGAAGCATTCGCTACCTGGTTTTGTAAATAGTACATTTGTAGCATAGGGTTTCTTTTTTTTTTTAAAAATATTGGATTTGGTAATTATATTGTTAATTATTAAATTTTAAATTTAACATGTTTAAAACTTTCAAGCATTTAAAAGCTTCTGAATTATTAATAGGTACATTCTAAGGAATACATTTTTTTGTTGAACCTGATGTTTTATGATTGTCACTCTGGATCAAGGCTGGCTACATTCTATCTTGTTGGGGACAGAGTACCAGGTTTGATATCGATCTAATCAAACGTTGTTTCAACGTTCAATTAAATAAAAAAGATGTAGGATGATTTTCTTATCTTTTTTTTTATCTTTTGTAAGGATTAAAAAGTTGGTACTTTTTGTAGTTTGAATAACTTTTCTTGCAAATGTTCTTATTGCATTGATTAAACATCCAATTAGCTTTTTAACTTTTTCTTTTTTTGTTTTTTTTTTCTCCTCTTATTGTTATTTTTCGTAAGGTTAGTTTTTTTTTTTTTGTTTTTTTTACTATCCATCATTTCTATTGGCTTTTGTTTTCTGTTTTTTTTTGTTTTTTTTTGTTTTTCATTTTCTGTTGAGATTTCTAATTCATAGTATTTAATTATACTATTTAATCCACTCAATGTCTACTAAATTCCGCGAGTTGGTGTAACGTAATTACTTCACATGAGCTTTGTACTGATTTAATAATGATAATATTTAATCCTGTTAAATAGAAGCAAGAAAGGAGCTTGCAAATAATTAGTAGAAACATTTTTCTTTATATGGCGAAAAATATCGTAAAGTAAATTTAATTGTAGAGCAGATGCACTTTCTTGCCTCTATGTAGACCTAAGGCCAAAATATCTGGAGTAACTTTTGGTAACCTACCGTCTTACTTTTTTTTTATTTTATTTTTTAATTCAGTAATTTGAGGCTAATTTTGCCCAGTTCAAAGTTTTGCTTTGTGGCTAACTCATTTACTACATTCGGCTTTCTTTTTGTTTAATAAATTGCACTTGCTTTGTAATGCGATACCAAGTTCTCCAGATATTGCCATTTAGTTTATATTTAACGTATTATATAAATATATATATTATGGAAATTGTTCGGTAAATGGAACCTTTATTCCAGTTGGTCAAAATTAATTCTCAGCTTAAGATTGTAATGTTAATAAATCTCTTAAATTTTATCATTTATTCGAAAGATTATAAGAAGTTTGAAATGCAAAAGTTCGAAAAACTTCTGGACTAAAGGTTCTATTTTGACACAGTACATATGAAGGACGTTTACTATTAGATAATTTGGTTTTTAGCGAGTTGATTCATCACAATGTAGGGATAGTTTGTATTTATTATATTGTTTAAATAAAATTGGATCTTGATAATGTAGATAAGTTTAATTAGTTAAGTTTGTTAATGTTAGTACTTCCTATATATTATAAATGTCAAATATCTCGATAATTAAATCATCAAGTCCTTATTAAATATATGTCAAATTTTGAAAAGTACAAGTTCCTTTTATAAGTGATTGTGAAGAACGGTCCTGACGTTTAACAAAGATTTTCAAATAAAAAATCTTTGAGAACTAATTACGCAATTAATTGAGCTAGACTGAAAAGTCTCTCTTGTAAAAGAGACCTACCACACTACACTCTGCACAGTTTAAATCACTCAGTTACTGAAATTTATCATGGTAGATAACATCTCTGGCATTTCATTATTGTTGGTCTGCGTTTTAGATTTTGATTATATTATTGTATATTATGAATATTTATATATATTATAAATGTAATCTATATTATACACTACTACATATTATACCTTATATCTCTTACTCTACTTATATTGAATATAATTTTTAGGTATTTTACTATTTATAACTTTTATTTTCATTCTACCGTTAGACGTCTGGTTAAACTTTCTACTCTATCCATCTTTCTTTTCATATTTTGTGAAGTACGAGCAATAGTTTTTTGGTCTGGGTAATATAAGTTAAAATTTGGTATCAAAGAACTACCATCGGGAGTACTGGATAAGAATAATGCTTTCGTGTTAACGATTTTACTTCTGTCAAAATTAGTCATTTTTTAACATTATCGTGGATTGTCTGCAGAACAACCTTTTGACTTTGACGTATGTTCTTAATTTTATGAAATTCAGAACATTCCCTAGTCTAGTTCCTTTCTGATAAGAATATATTTAATATATATAATATGTATATATCTATATTATAATTATACAGCTATAAATGAATTTTTGCTACCTATTTTATAATTCTATTCTTAATTATTACCTATATTTACATTGTATACATATAATTTATCTAATATATTCTCGATTTCAAATTTGTTATTAACATTAAACACATATGCTTAGTCAAACTATTATTAATTATATTCATTTCTTCCATCATACATTATCGTTCGATTGATCACTGAGTCATGTTCATATCTAGGAGCTGTGATATATTTATGCTTGATGTGTTTAAGCGGTGTTCTTTAGGTGTTTGTTTCGGTTCTATTAGAAACTTAGGCAGAAGATATACTTTATATTTTATTTAACACTCATTATTTTATTATTGTCGGTTGTAGAGAAATTTTTTCTTTTTGAATTAAATATCCGCAATGAAATTGGGAAGATTGTTGTCCTGGTATGAGGTGTGTTACTGATTTTTAATAAATCTTTTTTTTTATTTTGTTAAATGAATCCACTTGTATTCTTTCTCGACAAAAGATCCCCTTTTTTTCTTCTTTTTTTTTTTTTAAAAAATTAATTTTTGTATAAAAAAAAAAAAAAATAACTAACTAAAAAAAAATAATCATTGTATTGTTATATTTCCTGATTCTGATGTTTTATCGTAATAATGCTTGTATCTGTTTTGGGTTTTTTCTTAATCTGTACTATTTGTTTGCGAAATAGTATTCTTTTTTTTTTTCTTTTTATAAAAATGAATTTAAATTGATAAAATAATTAAACTTGTTTTCTTAATGGTTTGAAAAGTCAAGAAGAGAAATTACAAATGTTTTGCCCTTTATTTTTTTAACTCAGTGGCTTGGTGTGTCATTGAGAGGAGGTTTTAAGTCTTACTATATATATATTTATATATAATATTATTATATATATATATTACTTTATATACTATTTATAATATTAGTATTATATATATATATTCTATCAGGTTATATATTTATAGTATTTATATCTATTTCTTGTATATTTAAATCCGCTTTTTAAATATTTATTGTTATAGTATGTATATTTTCGGGTGTGGAGAAAGAGTCTTGCCATAGTGTTAAGTGTGGACAGATTATGTTACGTCAGAAATGTATTACCAAGTAAATAATATATTGAGATGTATGGGGTAGTTGGTCCATTTTGTTAACGCTAGATTCCTTGAGTTTAATTTGCCTATTTTTGAATTGATGTTTTTTATGTATATGACGTCTGTATCGTCGAATGTATTTTTTGAGTTAATAAATAGTATATAAATGAGAAATAAATCAGTTATTATATTTTATTTGAGATATTTTGTAATAGGAGTATTCAATAATGATGTAGTGACGACGGCATATTTTAATTTATTTAGTTCAAAGTGTCACAATATATGTTAGTTTAATTAATTACATGGGTAATTGATTGTTTAGACCGTTTTTTGGGTAGGTAATTTTAGATGATAAATCTGGCGAGTTATTCGATGATTTATACAACTTGAGTTGAAGCGGAGAATCGTCAATAGGTTCAATGATGGTTACATATTAAAATTATATTCTTTTTTAGTTGTTCGTTTTACATGTTGAAATTTATTGCTTGATTTTATTCTCTTGGGATGGTCTTCGCACGCTCTAATTGTGAAATATAGAATTTTGATTAAACACAGTTAAGTTTCGGTTATTTTATATATATAATTATATATTTATATTTATATTTATATATTTTATATTATTGTTTGTAGAATTTATGATTTTTAATCAATAAAGTATTAATATAATATATAACTAAATATATTTACTAATAATATTAATATATATTATATATTATAATTTATAATATTAATTATTTTCAATAATTAATTATAACTAAATATATTTTTATATATATACTTATCTAATTTTAACATAAATATAATATTTAATTATATTTTTATATTTAATATATATATTTTTATATTATTATATATAATTTATATAATATATTATAATATAATACTATATATCTATATCTATATATATATTATATATTTAATATTTAATATTTTTTAATCCTTATATTGGTTAATTATTATGTAGACTCATGTTGAAGTCATGTCTCAATTCTCTTTGCACGCTTATTATTATGTTATGGTGGAGAAAGAAATAGATTTTTTTTGGGTTTTGGTGTTTTGTTTTAGGTTGTATGTACTTTTGTGATTATTCTATTGGTAGAGTAGAGCTATTTGATAACTTTATGCTAAACACATTTGTTGTGATTATGTACATATAAATCATTTTAAAGTATATTAGAAGGATATTTTATTGGACAGTTTCTTAGAACAGGCCATGTGGATTTTGTTTTGTTTCGATTTCTTGACAGAAACCATCTAAGATTCTTGGGTTAATTCGAATTAGTACTCCAATATCTCCTTGGTTGATTCTAGAGCTCTTGGGTATAGGAAAGATTGTGTTAAGTTGAATTAATCCTAAACTTTATTCTTCATTTTATTGCTGAGTTGATATAGAATTGAGAGTTAGCGTTGGAGCGAAGGTTGAGTGACGGGTATGTAAATGACATGATGGTTAAGGTGGAGTGGTATTTTGCGGGTAGTTGGTGATATTTTCCAGAAAAATGGACGTGCCATTCACAGCATTAATGGAAAGATTTTTTACTGGGATCTAATAATAGCCTTTACTCAAGTTAATACTTTATACTTGCTTAATTGCTCTCTCCTCGTTTTTTTTTTTCGTTTTTGTGTCTTTTACTATTTTGATTAATGATAGTGTTATATTTATGTTTTTGATTGATATTGGGCATGTGTTTTATATATATTGACGGTAACTTTCAAGGCACAAGTAAATATTTACCTTAGTCAGTATAACTTTGACTACATTATACCGGAATGGGCTGATAAAAGGTCTCGTCAGTCTAGCTATACCTCCCGACTCTTTTGGGAGACTTTGGGATAGAAGAAAGAATATGCTGGTCCAACTGAGAGACTCTTCTTGATGTCCCAGATACAGCGGATGTAGAAAAGGGTGTGGGAAGAAGGTCTGGTGAAATTGGTTGAATTTTTTTGGTTGTAAGCTGGTGGTTTGTAGGGTTGTTATGATAGGTCGTGTATGTTTGTTCTTACGTACTTCTTATTTGTAAATGGTTGCTAACTGGAGTATATTTTTGTCAGTTTGATTAAATTTAAGGGTTGGAATATTTTTTCTATACTAATATTTTTAATATTGATTGGTACATTATTTTCTATACTAAGTAAATTTTTTTTTATTTTGAAGTGTTCATTGATTATGATGCTGTATAATAATAGTTTGAATTCTGATTTGCATTGTATTTTTTTTGTTGTCTACGTTCAGACTGGAGGGCTCTTCAATAGTTTGTGCGATTTTGTGTTATTTAAAACTTAGACATTGGATAATTGCATTGGTTCACACAGTCCACCTTACTATCGGCTTCTTTTTGCGCTCTTTTAAAAGTTAATGTATATTGAGAGCAATTTAAGTGTTGTATTAGATTTTTTTTTTTAACTTTTTAATTGAGGGAAAGTTCTAACACCGGTGCGAGGTTTTTCAAGATAATTATTGTCACCTACTTTAAACAATTCTTAGGTAGATGTAATTGCAATAGGGGATATTTTTTGAGGACAATTTTTCTGAGAATGCGATTTTCCTAATACAGTATTTTATATTACAATATATGTTTTATATATATTGAATAATATAATGTAGTATATTATAGTATATTAGTATATATATACTAATTATAATATATAATATATATATATTATTACTCACTATATATTATGAGTACTTTTCTTAGGCATTTAATTTGTTATCGCATTCTTGCGTATAGCTTTTATTTCCCGATGATTCTCACTTACGCTTTACCTATCCTTTTATGACGTAATTTACTTTCTCGTAGTACATAGAAGACAATTGGGGCTGAAATGCAGACTCTTATACTTTAGGGATATGAGAGATCTTGGTATTTTACTGTACATTTAGCATATTTTTAATTTTCTTTTTAGGATTGGTGATTTAATTGATAATTCATCTTTAAGTTTTTTGCGCCTTTTTTTGTGCTATAAATACTAAGAATCGCTTATTACTACTCCACACCACTATCTCTCTCTACTGATATCAACCACTTCATAAAGAGTGGGATTATGAAAATTGTACTTCTATCTTGATTACATTTCTATTAAAAATAATATTAAAAGGAAGTCCTAATCATAATCCATTGAACTGTTGCTTACCTAGTATAAATAACACATCTTATATGTTACTCTTTGATTTTGAATGAAAGAAGTATTGCATCATGAGGTCTGGGCTAAATATTTAAAATAATTTTTGAGAAGCAAAGATGTCCATCCTTGCAAATTGATTCCATATTTACAACTTTGCTTTTACTCATTTTTCGAAAAAAAGTGTGTGTGTTGGCTATTATTGTATAAAAATCTTAGTCGTCAATGGTAAACAGTTTTTGTCACAGATAAATTGTTCTAATAATGTAAAGTTTTTTAATATTATAGATATAATTTTATTACAAAATCACTAGGAAAGTTATTTGTGTGTGGTATAAGGAATGCTTTATTCACATTAAAATCATGAAATTATGATTCGAACCTGTTTGTGATAGATTTTTAAAACTTCGTATGAGTGCACTGGCAATTTTTTTGAGGGTGTTCTTAATATGATGTATATATACTGGGATAATTTTTAGGTCATGGGCGTCAATGTGAAAGAATATTTTTTGCCACTTATCAGGAACTAAAATATTTATGTTAAGCATTCATAACAATAATTTAATTTTTCGGAAAGATTAAAGATATCTTTTTCATTGTTTTATGATAGTTGATGTATTATAATTTGGCGCTGGTTCAGAGTCTTTCATATAAATTTGCTTTATCTGTACATAAAAATGATAGTTCAGTTAAATATAGTTTTATACTTTTTTCTTCTGCCTTCAATTCTTTATCAATGTTCTACTTGCACTTCATCCTTCTTCCCCTTACTCCATCCTAATTATGACTAAATTTATATTTTATGAAAGGCATGGACTAATTCATATATAATCAATAATAATTTTGGCATTATTACTATTCGGTGTAGATATATAAAATTACATAAGTAGTGATACTATTGGTATTTAATAAAATAATTTTAAAAATTGCTTTTTCAAAAATGCTATACCATATATATATTTTTATAATGCAATGTTTCCATTTGAAATGGGATTTGGTGTTAGGTCTTTTAGAGTTAGATTCTACATCCATTATCTTACAAGTATGGCATTATCCATCTATTTTACAAGTATTTATCATAGTTTCTTAATAATATATAATGTAGGTTGGACAGGAGTGAAATAAATATTTGTGATTACAATAAGCTTTGTGAAACAATATGAGCAAATTGATTATTATAAATTTTTTTGTCTTTGATTCTTTTAGATTAAATGAATTTAAAAACATGGTACGCTAGGTTTAAATATTCAGAAATATTCAGAAAACAAAAAAATTCCCTCCACTTACCTATACATATGAAAGGTGCAAATAAAATGATTCTAGAAGTTAACTCGAGGTCAGTTAAAATAAGTACGGGAATATTATTAATCAAAGCAGTTATTGTGAGTGGAGTCTAAGGAGAAGATGAAATTATCGTGTATATACGGATTTAAGTGGATAAGTTTTGTTAAGTATATAGAGATTTAAGTTAAAGGAAATGTGAGTTTTATCATTGGAATCAGATTTAAAATATTAAATTGACTCTATATACTTTTTGTAATATTAAATAAACTTTGGCGAGTTAGGAAATTAATGTGAATGAATCAAAAGAATTACCGCATTCTCTAAAAGTAATTTGTTTAAGGGTTTATGCATTCACAAAAGAATCTTGATGATGGTTTATGAGTATAGAAATAAGAAATGTCTAAGTACATGCTCATGGGTTTTCACCTAGACTAGAGGGAATTATTTTACGCTGTTACAGCTTATTCCATATAATAGAAGGTGCAACGTCATTAGATTAATTTCCGTTCTGTAATGATATTGAGTTTTATTTTTTATTTTTTTAACGATATATAACGGATTTATTAATATATCTGCATTATTTAAAAAAAAGTTTTTTTTCTATAATGTAGTAATTATGTACAATGAGTATGATGGGATGAATTTCACACAAAATTACATACTTATATAATATTTTTCAGAACTCTTTACCAGGAATACTACTATTTATATAATATGATGCTGGTGGGTTCAGTAGTTAGAGATTTATTATTTATTCTTATAGAATATTTGGGCATACTATATCTTATCTTTACTTTTTCGATAATTAATATTAGAGAAAATATATTTACTTGGGTATATATATTATATTATATACTATATTATATATATAGTATATATATATATTATATATATAGATATATTATATATAATATATATTTATATATATATATATATATATATATATATATATTATATAATATATTATGGTAGAAAATATCCTTAAATAGAATTTGAGAGTTGTGCATAGAGGTATCACCTCAAAAGTCTGCGTAGCATTGGAGTGATGAAGAGATGATCGTGAATGTCTGTGGGTTTGATCTTGTAAGGTAGAAATTTTGAAAATTAGGTAGAATGAGAATGTATAAAAATTGTAGTAAATCAGCAGATACTGATGAAATGATCAAGAATGGATGTTGGGTTGTGATTGACTGGATACGGAAGTTGTGTAACAAAGAGTTTATGGAGGGGAAATAGTTTGAGTGTTATAGGGAAGATATATTTTGATTGAAAGAGTGCATCGAGGGACTGATTGTTGAAGAACTAAGTGTATTTAAAAGTGGTAGAGGATGTGTAGATCATATTTTTTCATTGAAGCAAGTGATAGAAGAATAAGTTGTATTTTGGTTTTATGCATTTGCAACAAGCGTTATGACAAGATTAATAGCCAAGCCTTGTGGCAGGTGTTGATAATAAATGGTGGTGGTGGTAGGATTCTGAATGGAATGAAAAGTATATATGTTGATAGTGAAGAGTGAATGATTTAATAAAATTAATAGTCAGGGATGTGTTGTCTCTTTCTATTTAATTTGTAGATGGAAGGGGTGATGAAGGGGAGTGTGCCCTGCTTATTGTACGCTGATGATTTTTTTGTGTATAATTTGAAGAAAGTTTAGGGGGTTTGAAAATAAGTGAGGAGAGTCCACAGCTTGATAACAATTGATAGTTATCAACTGGAACGAGTATTTGAGTTAAAATATTTTGGCCATTTACTGGATTAAAAGGGAATGTGTAATGGAGATAGTAGTAGGAAAGTGGCTAGTGCAATAAAATCTTTTGGTGAATGCAAAGGATGCGCTAGGGTTCTGCACGAAGGTATGTTGTTACCGGTGCTAATGTATAGTTTAGATATAAGGTGGTCTATTCAGATGGATATATTATGGTCTATTCAGATGGTATATTATGGTGGTTTGGTCATGTGGAAAGGATGGATGATGGTCTGTTTGTTAAACATCTATAGAGGTACGTGTTGAAAATCGATCTGCTAGAAAACTAAGAAAATGGATCTAGTATTAAAGAGAGTCTGAAAGAAAGAATGTGAATGGTTCAAAGGAAAAGGCTATATAGGGTGAATGGCAGATTTTGTGAGGGCTATGTAGGGCTGCCCAGAGAAGAACACTTGCAATTGCTAATTGCACACGTGGGGTCCGTCTGGGGATGCGAGGCTTAAGGTGGAATTTTTTCGCTTCTACGGGCTTCACACTGAATGTCTGAGGTGAAGGTGTGGTGATACTTTCTTTTCGCTTTCAAACGTATGTTCCTGACGTGTGTGGTGACCTACCCTATCTGGGGAATGTGAGAGAGTTTCAAGAAAATGAAAGAAAAAGATTTTTATAAATTAATCATTATTATTTTAATATATATAAATATATATATATATATATATATATATATATTATTAATACTAATTATATATATATATTATATATATATTTTATAATATATATCAATATATAGTATATATATAATATATATATACCGAATTTTGGTTAGAAGAACAAGGTAATTTAGAAGTGGTAGAGTAATGTGTAGACGCCGGTTTTTACTTTGAAGACAAATGGGAGAGAAGAGGAATAATTGCAACAGCGTATGACAGGATTAATAGGGAAACTATGTGGCAGGTGTTAATGATTTGGTGTTGGTGGTAAGCTTTGAATGGGATCAAAAGTATGCATGACGGGTGTGGAGCGTATGTAAGAATTAAATGGAATTGAAAGTGAAGTCTATTTATAGTCGGTGAGAACGGATGTTATCTCTGGTTATCTTAATTTATATATGTATTGGGTGATGAAGAATCAAGAGGTAGGGGAAGGTGTTAGAGATGATGGAGAATGAAAAGAGAGTGGAAGGTGCCCTGCTTAAATGGCGAGTGAGGAGAGTCCGCGCTGTAAAGTCATGTTGGAATGTGAGCAATTGGGGCAAGTATCCGAGTTTAATATTAAGGCCATATGCTGATATAAGGGAACGGATGATACAGAGAATAGTAGGGAAGTTGCGAGTGGTTTGAAAGTGACTGGTGCAATTAAATTATCTGGTGAGTGCAAAAGATTGAGTCTTTTATGCCTATTGGTTTGCATGAAGGTATCTTGTTACCAATATAATGTATAGTAAGTGAAACTATGGTATAGATCTACAAGGTAACTCTGTTCAGATGGACATCTTTTTGCATATTGGTGTGAAAGGAATGAATGTTAGGGAGTTGTTTTAGTGGGTTAACAAGGACTTCAAGCTCCATATAGGTTGGAAATCAAACTTCATGGGCGAGTCCTACCCTAATTCTATTAATGTGTGTTGAAAACAGAAGAAAAAAGTAAATATTTGGGAATATTTAATTCTGAAGATAAAGTCATGTTGAGTTAGTAATTAAAGTGGGGCAATTCAGACGAGATATGAGATAGCTTTTTAGGTATTAATGGACTATAGTGTATAAAAAGTGACGGTGGATGAAATGTTTTCCTTTATGACATTATCAATGAAGAGAGTGGGCTGTTTTTGGTCCACTTTTCGGACTGAGAAGTGAAACGGACATGCGATCAGCCCCACAGGTTTTTGAAGCGAGGTGACGCAATGGTAAGCTTACGAGACGATGACCAGTTGTTTTTACGTTTATTAAATGTGCGGTGGTGCGCATCGGGTGGTCATCCAAAATGAGGCCTAGGAATCTGACCTGCGAAGTACGGAATGGGTGTCACCATATAGGTTAGGTTTGGGCTTAGGACCTGAAAAGTGGTTTAATGAACTCAAATAACTTCACACTTGTTGAAGCTGTACTTTGGCGAGCAGTGGCATTTTCTTGCTTTTAGTCATAGTATAATAGGATTTGGTCATTACGAACAGTATTCGAAGGAAACCTTTAGCAAGCTTTTGCTGGATAGTAGTATTATCGGTATCATTAAATCAAGAGAAAAGACGGCGTGGTATTGAGTTATAAAGGCCTTTTCCTCAATACGTTGTGACAAATACCTATACTCCTCCTACCAAATTCAGTACAATCATAATAGATAAAGTTAATAGGCGCCCTAACCATCTATTTAGAGTAACTACCATTCTTGTTTTTAGAAGTTATGATGAGGTTTTTGAAGTTATAAGGTGTATACGAATAATACGGGAGATGATAAAAGTTGTGCACACGAGTTTTTGAAACATAAAGGTAAATGCAACATTGGTAAGAAGCAGGGTGTTATGGGGACTTAACAAGGGAATAGGAAAGACTTCTTCTGGAAGGAAGTAGAAGGTGAGAGTAAGGGGAATTCTTCATAAAATCATGACAGGGATGGAATTTCGTGAATAATGAATGGAATGTTTGCGAGAGTGGAAACACTTATAATTCCAATACACCTTTCTTTTCGAAACAGCATTCATAGGGTTATAGCAATTCACTAACGTCTTTATCCTGAGGTTTCGCGCTTGCATATCTTTTCATGGCGCGTGGCATTAACGCTATTGGAATTTTTGTATTTCAGCCACCACATTACTTCTCTTAGCATGGAATAACAAAAGCACCTCTCCCACATTTACGTCTAATTTGGTTAGCTTTCATTTTCACTTATCACAACATAGATTCTATTTTGACAAGTATTCCTTCACATAGGCTTCTCTTATGGGAACTTTTTCACTTAATTCTCATCTCTCCACTGCTCCCCACGTTCCTTTGTTGCATCTTTGGTTTCTCGATCCATTGCCCACTAATTAATCTTAGCATAAAAGAAACATAATAATCATTTATTCCCATCTCAACACCCTAATCTGATCTTAACGTTTCCTCAATGCTTCACACATCATTCACCAACACATTAAAATTAATCCTACTTTTCACCTATATCAACTCTGGTATACTTACGAATACTCTTGTTCAGTAAAAAAGATGTATCTCTCTCTCCTCTCTCTTCTCTCGGTCATCTCTCCTCTCGACCTCTTTAGTAATGCTCTCATCTCTCTCGATCTCATCATCTCTCTTCCATCTTACGTCTTCTCTCGTCTGCTCGTCTCTTACATTTTCAGCATCTTTCCCAACTCCATTTTCATGACCAAAACTCGACTCTTTCATTCTTCCACGTCACTTTCTATCTACATCTATAATTCTTAATCTCTCCATAATAAGCCTTCATCTCTAACTCATCTATCTCGTCTCACGAATCTTTTTCGTCCTCTCCTCCAATTTAACTCTCTAGTCTCTCTCAACTCTCTCTTCAAACCATCAATGTATGCTATTCTTTCTCTCTTCAGCTCTCTATTTCATCTCATTTTTCACTCTCTCTCTCTCTCTCCTCAAAAATATTATCTTCTCCACTCTTCTTCTTTCTTCTTCCTCTCAAAAATTAATATAGGCCTAACAATTCACCAATAATGAATATCTCTTATTTGTAGGTCTGGACCGAGGAACTCATCGCCCATTTCACAGGTGGCAGTAACTGATACTTGAATTTTTTGTTCTGACGAAGTGTTTGCTGGAACTCTATGATTAGCCTAGTAAGTAGAGCGAAACAGATTACTAATAATGTTGTCGATTCCACTACAAGGTTCGCATAACGTTGAAAACGTAGGGGACATGAGACGAGTTTTGGATGTTTGCGTAGAGATGAACGAAACCGAAACCATAGAATAGAAAAATTAAGCTCGAACAATAAAATAAGATCTAAACCAATCCGAATTTGCGGGTGCATGTTCATTAGTTTCTTCATGTGGACATACAGGAGTGAGGTTGAACTAATATTATTGATGCATAATATGATATCAGTGTTAAGTTTTTTTTTACTTTATATTCATATAATATATTTTATATATTTTCAACATGGTTTTAATCTTACAGCATTTCTAGTAGTCAATCTACCTCTCTTCCTTTATATATGCCACACAAACTACGCTATA
>JABUQX010135727.1:0-39618 GCA_015478945.1 Trachelipus rathkii
ATATATATATATATATATATATATATACCCTATCTCATATATTATATATATATATATATATATATATATATATATATATATATATATATAAAAGTTGTGTAGAGATGCCTCGCTTGTATATATTTACATAAATAAATGTTATTTTCGACTGGAGATTTATCGTAGCAGTTCACGTATTTTATGCACGTCCGCTACATTTTTCGAATAGGAAATCTTCTCTTATATTTTTACTCATTTTTAAAACTATATTTTTCTTTACTCACTGAAGAATAGATTTTCTATTTTAAATTTGAAAAATTTAAGTACTGTTAGTGGAGTTAAGTAATAATTGTGGTGATAAATACTTGTGATATATCCAAATAGTACTTGCGTATTAGAGAAACTGTGATGGAATAAATAAAATGTGACAAGTCTTAGGTCGATTCCATTTTGAAACTTTTCTGCTTCAGTATATATAAATTTGCAATTATAGTCAACGTTACCGTTCCCGAAAATTCGCTCGCGTGCATGTTAGATATATATATATATATATATATATATATATATATATATATATATATATATATATATATATATATATATATATATATATATATATATAACTATATACTATATATATATATATATATATATATATATATATATATATATATATATATATATATATATATATATATATATATATATTTGTATATATATAATATATGTATTTATATATAATATATATATATAATATAAAATATATAACTGTAATATATAATATATATATATATATGTATAACTCTTTTGCTATCAAGAATTTCTTCTTCTTTCTAACATATATATGTAATAATAATAATAATATGTATATATATAATATAATAATAATAATAATAATAATAATAATAATAATAATAATAATAATATAATAATAATAATAATAATATATAATAATATATAATAATAATAATAATGCTCGTGCATGTCATATATGTATATAATATATATATATATATATTTGGGCTGATATGAAATGTTAGGGTACATGACGTCGCACTTTAGTGTTCAATTATTCGTCCCCTTTTGCGAAATCATCTCCACTCTCTTCTTACACTGGAGTAGGCACTCCTATATTCACACACACCATAAATACCACTAAAGGCAATACTTTCTTTTAAAAATTAATTCAAATACGGCATTAATACAACTAGGATCGGAGAAGCCAAGATTTGCGGTTTCCAAAAATAGGCACTCATCCGCCCCTCCCCTTCACCACTTGTGGGGGGGGGGGGTTAACAGCCTCCAGTGGTTGGGTTTGTATCGTCACTGAATTGCCTGGCTGTTTTGATTCACGATCTTCTATCTTCATTAATTTCTACAACTTCACAATCTTCTCCACTTTACTGAAAATCCCACTCCTCCTCTAAAGCTTCATCTCTTATTCTATACCGAAACTCAAAGCGTTTGAGCGTTTTGATAGAAAACCCTACTTTGTTCCCCCTAACTTCATCTATCCTCAATTTTCTGCCAATAGCTGTTGTTGTATTTATGTGCACCATTATGCTATTTGTTAGTTTGTCACTGATTCTGAGTCTTTCGAGTTTTGAATCTTATGGCTCAAGCTATCATGTCAATATATTACTAAATTCTTCTTTTCTGTATATCTGTCTCCCTGCTCAAATGACTATATTAAATTCTTCGACTATTTAAAGTCGAAATTAGAACTATTTACCTTTCTTCGAAATCATCATTCTTGGTGATTTCAGCGTTCATTATCTCATTAAATTTCCTCTAATTCTCAAGATATCGCTGGTGAATTTGCGTATCATTTCTCCATCCAGAATGACCTTAAACAGATGATGCAACTCCCTACTCGTTTCCTTGATCGAATTAAACCTTTGGGGACTAGGCCAAATGGTCGACAAGAAAAAGAGTCGACAAAAGCTCAAAAAAATTTCCTGTACAGCCAACCGAATACGTTAGGATAAGTTAGGTTAGGTTAGGTTAGGTTAAGTTAGGTTAAGTTAAGTTTTGTTAGATTCGTTAGATAAACTCTAAATAATCATTTATTTTTTTTTTTTTATTTTTTTTTTTACAAATGTAGACGACCTATTTTCCTCTCGACCCATTTTCGTATAGGTCCAAACATTTTCATAGCTTCCAATCCTTCTCCTTATTCTGTTACTCGTTGTACCTCTTTGACTCCTCATTGAATAACTGTTGTTTCCATGGGAGAAGCCCTTCGGAGTGGGTATTGAGCCGTACATTCCAAATTTTTTCCCCATTAACTAAAATTGATAAATCTTGGTTTAACTCTTATTTTTCTCGTTATTCGCCGCAGAGAATTGAGCGCTCCTAGCTCAGTGGTAGAGCACTCTCCCAGCAAGCGAGGAGGTCCAGTTTTGAGATTGGGTTAGAGAGAGAGAGAGAGAATGTGAGTTATTCTTTAGCTTCGTCCCACTCAGACGTTATTGAATACATTGGTAGCGTGCTTGTTGCTAATGGGAAAAACTTCGGCTACCGCGATAGGGCTGGTCAGCCAGCGGATTTGCCGCTAGGCCCAAGCTACCCAAGGACCTTTCTCGTTGGGTTCACCTGACAGGGCGTTAATCCTACCTGGGGTTGGTGAGTTGTTTTTTTATCTGCCGCAGGGACGCTACCTTCAGGAATTACCTTTGACTTTAAATTCCAAAAACTCTTGAAACATATTTTATTCCGAAATCGAGAAAAATCTATTCCTCGTGATGCTAGAGACTCTTTTCATCTTAGAAAATGGAATTCTCTTTCGGGTGCCTCTTCCTGTCATCATTTCCAGCATTTTGCAAAAAATATGGACTACAACTTTGCTTCTTCCAGTTTCTCTCTTCTAATATCTTCCGGAGGCACAATCCTCTCTCTCTCTCTCTCTCTCTCTCTCTCTCTCTCTCTCTCTCTCTCTCTCTCTCTCTCTCTCTCTCTCTCTCTCTCTCTCTCTCTCTCTCTCTCTCTCTCTCTCTCTCTCTCTTCCGGTGCTATTCCTCCTTCACTCATTCAATTCATTTATACCTAACATTATAATTTTTTCTAAAGACGTTATTTCTGTATTCTCTGAACTTACCACTAAGAAGATTTTCCTCCTGTGGCTCGCAAACCTGTGCTTTCTGGCTTTCACCTCGTCTTGGTGAACTATTTCGTCACTGTCTATCAACTTATACCACCTCTTCTTGCTGAAAACGTGCGCTGATTCAGCCTGCGTCGAGAAAAAGAGATCCCTTTCAATAATCAAGCTTTATCGCTTAAGTCTTCAATTTTTTTAAAGTTATTGAAACTATCTTTAACAGAAAGATTAGGAAATATCTCAATTCTTCTAATCCTATTTCTGATTGCCAGTATGACTTTTTTAAGAAACGCTCTACAGGTGATCTTCTTTCCCCTGATATCTGATTCTTGGTTCTCTGTCCTTTGGCATTTCGGTGAGTCTTTTGATGTGGAGCTAGATATATGTCAAGGTCCTTAGATAGAGTTTGACAAAAAAGCTTTGATTTACAAACTTCACCTCTTCGGTATCTTTCCTTCTCTCTGTGATCGTTTCTATAATTTCCTTTTCTGTCATTCTATAGCATCAGGTATGGACGGTAACTGTTCGTCCATTAGTCAGGGTTCTGTCATATCACTAACCCTTTATCTAGTTTTCTTTAACGACCTTTCCTCTATTACTTCTTCACTTATTCACTCCTTTGTCGATGAATCCTCCCTCCACTATTCCATTCAATATAAAAGTTGTAACATCCAGCAGCAAGAAGCTCAAACTAAGAGGGTTATCTTAAAGCAAATAATCTCTCATCTTTCTTGTATTTCTAATTAGTACATTGAGAACATGGGTTATATTCATTGCCTCAAAAAATCAATTCCCCCATCTTCCTACTAGAATAATGTTCCACAAAGTAATAAAGTCTTCTTCGAAAACAAACAATTCAAACCTACGCCTGGCCTTGGTATTTTCTTGGTGTGTCTTTTTTTGTGATCTTTCGTGAAAGGATCACATCATATCTCTTTCTAAACAAGTTTCTAAGAGGTTGGGTGTTTGGAGGTGACTTCCAAATTTCCTCATGCCACCCTAGTTGCTTGCTCTTTATGTGTATTTTGATTGCCCGTGTATGGAGTATAAATCATATATCTGAGATTGTTCCATTCATAGAGCTATTCATGAAAACATTTCATCTTATAACTTTCTTGCTCTCACTAACCTCCCCCATCCCTACGGATTGTTACGTCATTTTCTTAAATTTCTATCGCTATTACAACGGACACTACTCTTCTGAACCCTTCAATCTCATTCTTCCTCCATTGAAAAGAGCTCATGCGAAAGGCCTTTCTACACTCTCATCCCTTCTCTCTCCAAATCTCTAACCCTAGACTTAACAACTTTGCTCAATCTTGTATATACTCTCTTAGTAGAGTCTGAAACACAATCAATTTAACTATTTTTCCATCTACATTTGACTTGCACACTTCAAACTCCACGCATCGGGGCATGTCGGCTTTTGAACCGGACTTGGGGATTTTTTCCAAACTCTCGTGGAATTTGGTAGGCCTCCGTCATTTGTAAACCAGAGGAGGCATATATATATATATATATATATATATATATATATATATATATATATATATATATATATACTATATATATATATATATATATATATATATATATATATATATATATATATATATAAACCTCCGGCATTTGCCCACCAAAGAGGAGGCATATATATATATATATATATATATATATATATATATATATATATATATATATATATATATATATATAGAGATATATATATATATATATACTGCTCTCTACTATATATATATATATATATCGTGTGTGAGTGAGTGCGTGCGTGCGTCCGTGCGTCCGTGCGTCCGTGCGTCCGTTCGTCCGTGCGTCCGTGCGTGAGTGTGTATTTGTATGTGTGATGCCATGAATGTGACCCTCTTCACATTCTCGGATACGGGCATAAGACGGATATTAAAATTTAAACATCAGCGGATGCGGATTTAAGTTCACATCTACGCGAATACAGATGTGAATGCGGGTTATAGCGTTTTGTCTGAAATGAACAAATATAAAATTTTAAAACTTCAGTTCTTAAAAGCACTTTTAACATTTCGTATAATCTGTGTTATTTTGGTCTGGCGAACTTCCGTAATAAATAATATCGAAAAGATTCTAAAAATAGTCGGAATAGTGAAGAGATTTTGCTCTAGTTTGAACTTGTTACCAGAATGCGGAACGAGAATTCATACAATTACATATCTCACCAATTGACATATCTTAAACATTTACCCATTTGTGCAATGAATGTACAGGTTAAAGGTAGTATATTAAACACAATTAAAGGCAAGTTATACTTTATAAATTAAATTTCTTCAGCATATTCACTCTTTAGAGTTTAGACGCTTCGGTGGGCACAAATATTTGGAAGGACAAGATTATAACTGAAAGTAGTGAGAACTAAAAGATCTTGTTGTTTCAATAAGTCTATTAATTTAAAAGGAGACTGAACCTCCTATTTCTACGTACGACGAAAAAGGCTTTGAGATATTCTCCCGCCCAGCCATCACCACCAGTACAGTAAGCAAACGCTCGCCCTGAACACTATTGGAACAAGACCTAACTTAGCGAAAGATAATAACTTATATTGAAGACTAAACAAGGTTTAAATCTGTATCATAGTAACTAATAGAGTTACATACATAAAATTTTAGTGTATTGACAAATTATTATTATATTATTATATATCAAACAAATATAGAAAATTTATCACTATAATTTGGAAATCCGAAAATGTTTTCTAAATGATTTTGTATAAATAAGTCCAATTTTGCTAGTGCTTTAAAGTGTCAATTTTTGTGTAAATCTTGCTATATTATTATGTATATTGATATTATTGTTTTCTAAAATAAAATAATTTCTGAAAATATCAATTTCTGAATTCTTCACATGTTTTCCTCAGTATTATAATTCTTCTATTTATTATTAATATATATATATATATCATATATATAATAATATATATATATATAAATTATATATATATATATATATTAATTTTATACTATATAAATATAGATACTTACTATATGTTAATATATATTTTTTATATATATCTTTGTAGAGAGTGTGACTTATTGGGATTTTCTTAATTAATAAGGATTTGTTTTTTTTTATATTAGTCCTTATTATTATTCATTTCCAATGAAGGTTTATATAATATATGACTTCTTATTGGCTTGCCATTTCTTTTTTAAATTATAGTCAACTCTGTGTTGCTTTGTGAAGTTCTTGTGTCAAGAGCTCTATTGTGTGTTGAAATATGAGTAGAAGTTTTTATATTAATAATTGTATAAACAAAGATATACAATAATCATTAATCTATTCACTACGATGTCCAAAAAATTTGGATTTTATGTTAACCAAATATATATAAGTTTTTAATTTTTATTTACTAATTTTATAGGTTTAATAAATTTTAGGAATTGTAGTAAAGTTGTTTAAGTACAGTTTCTACAAATTTGCCTATTAATAGTTATATAATATGTATAATTTAAAATAATTTATATTACTATAAATTTAAGCGTTATTTGAAATATAGATTCTTATCTTTTTTTCTTATTCTTTTTTTATATGTTAGATTATTATTATAAATTTATTTATGAGTAAGTTAGTTTATATATATAAGCAATAAGTTGTTATAGGTATTTAAGTTTTTTTTATAGTTGTATATAGTAGTAGTTTAATATATATATATCTTTATATATGATTAATATTATATTTATGCTAATTATATTATTTATTATAGTGATACGTCTAGCTTGTAATATAATATATTTACTTTATCCTATATTAATATTATTATGATATTATGTACATTAGTATATGTTGTTATTGTGTTCTGTGTTTAGTGTAGTGTGTGTGTGTGTGTGTGGTGTGGTGTGTGTGTGTTGATGTATGTGTGTAGTGTGTGTGTTGTTGTGAAAGTATTGAAGTCACATATATTTGCAATAGTAATTACGTGGCTTTCTTAAACTTTACTACAACATCCGCGCTTATAATCTTAACTCTCGAGTTTTCTACTTGTGTGTATAGAATATATAAATAAAACTATCTTAACTCTAACCTAACCTTTTGCTTCCTAGAGAAATAATGTGTAGAACTTACATAAATGTGACTAAGAATTTAACTCTAATTGACCGTATATAAATTATCGTATATATCTCATACTCATTATAATATATAAAGTAGGCAGTACACACACTTTTTCAATAAGTTTACCGTGCTATAGAAGGGTTGAAGTGAGTTATTATATGATCCGTATATCGATTAATAACTTACTGTATATCACGTCACGTAATAATACTTTCAGAATCTCCTAACATTAGTATCTCTTTTGATTGAGTTATCAATAATTTCATTTCCTTCTACTTTACCTTATATTAAAACATAAGTAAATCTTGTGCTATCTGTCTACTGTAATCTCTAAACAGAACAGATTTTATCTCAACTCTTATATTTGAATATCTTACCCACCTATCTCAACGAGTACGTTATATAATTCTTTATCATCTCTCAATAATTAACATGAGTAGGTCCTCTAATTTGTAGATTCTCTAATGTAACACATACAACTATTGGTTGAATGAGTCCTCTCATATCTGAAATTTATATGAGGTGAGGTAGAGAGGCCCGTGAATCATATTCAGTATTCTTTAACGATCTGGAGCATACTAATATCAATAAGAACACTCACACATCACATGTTCACTCGAGATAGTGATTCAATACTACTACTCATATTCTCTGAACACTAATCTAATGACTTAATATTGTTGTAACTACTTGTGCAATCTGTCATATAATAAATTATTATCAATACTATACTCATATTACGCTATTCTACTATTGTAATCTGTACAACACTTATATATTCTACTATAACTTATATAGCTTTTACTCTACTCATCACAACTAGATCCATCCTGTACTATATATCATATTGACTTATT
Source organism: Trachelipus rathkii (assembly GCA_015478945.1). Taxonomy (NCBI): domain Eukaryota; kingdom Metazoa; phylum Arthropoda; class Malacostraca; order Isopoda; family Trachelipodidae; genus Trachelipus; species Trachelipus rathkii. Next base: position 8,032 of record JABUQX010135727.1, read on the forward strand.
TATTATCTTGTGCAACTTTGATCGGGTGATATAATTTATAGTGTAGTATAGTAAATATAGTATAGCTATATCTTGTACTATCTTGAGCTAATTTGGTTTCATAGTATCTTATTAATATTGTTTCCAGATTAATTTGTATTAAAGTTTTTACAATGCGAGGATGATAGCGAGGATACGTTAAATTGAGACACTTACTAGTAGCATTGAATAATTATTGACTTGTTAAACACAAATTACCATCTATATACCAAATTCCAAGAAAATAATAGACTTCATCACGCATAGCATCATATTTTGCAACAGCGGTCATTTGGCCGAATATTCTGAACTCACTACAATAGATCTGTTTAGAAAAGCAAGTATTAGAAAACTTTTTACTTATATCGAATTAAGAGATTAAAATATATAACTGATTTGTGTTATGATTATTGTGAGGAATATCGCACCAAAAATATTATCTAAAATATTGAAGATTGAATCTAGAGAAAAGTTATACTAAATTTTCCACCTTTATAAATAGTGTGCCTTGAGAGCTAAAAACGTGTTTTTGTATTACACCACTTTTATCTGTCACAATCTTAAAATATATAAAATCCAACTTGCCTTATTAGTAAAATTGAAGAAGATAAGTCATACCGGAATCGTGCCGGTTCTTAGCTATAAAGTATATTAAGGCGAAAAGCATCGTATTTAATCTTCTCAGACTAATAAATGTTGAGAAGAAATAGTTCCCGTTATGCTAACAATAGAGAAAAATCACAATAGAGTGTAACCACATAAACCACAAGTTTGAAAGATGGGGATTTATTCAACTTAATCCAGGATGGCAATAGTGTAAATGCATACACTTGACAAGAAGAGTGCAATGCCTGTCTATAAAATTGCATTCAGAGAAACCAAATCCCTTCCATAGTATGGGAAGAATAAACATGAAGGATTGCATCGAAACATTTCTTCTTGTTGTTGTGGATTTCCCTCATCCATTAACCCTTCTATCACTCTTCGCGGATGATCTCAATTGTATATGTATAATCTCACAAATTATTATCTTCCGTTTTTTACAGTTTTCAAGTTCATTTGTCCTTGAAATAAATTTTTAAAAATCCTTTCTGATATATCAACGTTCACATTAATACATGCACCCATATCTTAAGAGTAAATGAACTGAAAATTATTTCGAGCTATTTTTAACACCACACTGTGGTGCAAGTTTTTATTATGTTCCAATTCGAGAAATATATTTAATCTGATCGGTTATGGAATAAATATTTCACACTCAAGTTGACTCTGTTGAGTCTACCATTTTAAGAGTCTTATTCAATCGAACAAATGCTGCGGGTATATTTTACTGGAGATCAGTACGACGGTCGAAATTCACTCGTGAGAGCATAGAACATCAATACCACAACATTTACCATTATTTCATAAATGACATCAATAAATTTTGATCTCTTAAATAACGGACACTTTGAAAGTCAGAGTCTTTATTCACATGTGAATGGGATTTTAGTGTTTTACAGTGTTTTATAATTGACCAGATAGAGAGGTGCGCGCCAACGTTGTCAATGAGATATTTCTTTGTCCAAAAAAACATAGGAGTAGATCAATTCTACTTAAACATTATACTAGAAGTGGTGTAAATATCTATAGACTTTGCTGTAACACACCTCCCTCCTCAACTTTCATGTAAAGTTTCATATATGCGGATATGCGCAATTTTCGTGTGGTTTGTTGTTACAAGTGCTCAAAGAGACCAAATCCTCACACCGTGGGAATGAATGTTCTTAAAGCCATCTTCGTCTCCGAAGGTCTCTTCAACTGAAGCTCTCAATTGTTCTATCCCTGAAGAGTTCAAATGGCACTATTAGGTAACTAATTTGGGCAACCATCCCTTATCGATGAGAAGACAACAGTATATTTCACTACTCCATATGTTTCTCTGTCTTTGTGGTCATAAATTTACCTATTTGTGACATCGTGTAGAATGGTTGTCTCCTCACAACCTATGGAGAGTAAGGAGAGTGCTAACAGTTCTGAGGCGCTGAAGAAAGAATTTGGCGAGACAGGAAGCGAATGTTCAATCCCTACTTTCCTTCTGATTTGAGGGGTGGCTCTTTGGGAGAGTCTTCTATGGGAAATACCTAAATCACAAAAAAGATGTCTCATCGAATACTTTTTAACCATATTAGTATTCTCTTGTTCTCCATTACTAATCACTGTGCTACAACCATCAGTGTCGACCACGACTATCAGTTTGGATAGGTCTCGTAAAATTCAGGATAATAAAGGTGCATAGCCATAGGTGAGTCACCGGAATCCTTACTATAATAATCAGCCCTCTATGCTATCTCTACACTGGGTATATTTCATTACTTAATAGATCTTTGGTGAGTATCCCTTTACTACTCTCATTACTACTTCTATAATACTCTATTCTGGAATATCTCTATTTCTCTTCTTTATTCACGTATCTACCAGTACGTATAGTGAGGCTTTTACTCACGTAGGTGTATCGAGGATGGTCTACTGTGATAATATATACTTCTCTAGATTTTCACTCACGAGATATTATATGGTTTACTACGTACCTTATAGATACTACGGGGTGAAACTGCGTGTGGCTGCTATGAACCTTATCAGCATTGTGAAACACTAGGTATATATTAGGCACGCGTACTAACTGTGAGCTCTCCAACCCCTTACTTTATGGGTTCCTCTATCTCTTGCTCTTAACTTTATGATCTCATATATTTTTCAATTGAGCTCTATATCGGTACTTGAGTTATGTTAGCATGTAGGTAGCGAGTATCATTCTTCCTTTCTCATAAGTGGTGTATCACTAGTGAGTTCTGTCTTGTCTTCACACTTTTATTCCTTACTTTATCAATTATAAGATCTTCTACCCTATGATATCATCTAACTACTAATTTCACTATCATTAATCTCAGATTACTCCTATCTAATTTCATTATCATACTCATATTCATTCTTGACTCTCATCTTTTTTATTACTTATCTTAGTCATTGACCTCTCTCACGTCTAATCTTTCGAGATTCCTTCTCGCTGAATCTGATAGAATCCGGGTGGGTCGTTCATACAACTCATTATTATGAAAAGATGTGCCTCAAAAATATTGATTCTTTTAAATAATAATTACAAATTCTTCAAAATATTCTCTCTAATACACTAAATAACAAAGTCACCCTAAATTCCTGATGTATTTAATCAATATTTAATTTAAAATATTCAAGGTTGAAGATACGAATACTAATACTGCCTATAAATATGCAGGTAAGATTACACATTTTATATATGTGTAATGCATTTTAATTTGAATATCCGCTAGGGCGGACACAAAAGTAACAGAAATCATCCGAGATCTATGCTTTAGAACTACTCGCGAGAACCTTTTCTATCTCACATCGTGTTAACTGGTGCCGATACCGAGATACCGTGAATAACTTTACTATAATGATCTGTTTGTGATATACTCTTGTAATTTGAACATTCACCAAAATCTCAATTTGTGTCACTTCGCTAGATATCGGGGGCATACTCGGAGGTTTTTCAATTCCCTGTACAACCAATACTTAGTCTTTATTTCATATTTGGTTACCCAAGTATATTATTTCTGATAATATTCTTCAGAATAAGTGGGAGTTGAGTTTCTAAAGGGCAAATAATGATAAAAAGCAAATTCAGTATATATTTTTCTAAGTTAACACTTGCTACTTCTCTTTATGCTCTTTGTGAGTCTTTATTGTGCCAGCAAGAGATAATTCTCTGAGGTTTTTCATTGTTCTTCAGTTATAGTTATTTTAATAGCTTAAAGCTTTACCTACTAGCAATTTTAATGTTTTAACATAATTACAATTTTACAAGAAGATTCTTTAAGCTGCTATAATATAGATCAGCGAGATAGGCAAAAAGTATGGAGTCGCATACCAGAAGAGACGGGCTTTCTAACCTCTAATTTCACGGTTCTCTGAAGACAAATAAAAAACGCCTATTACTTCTTTCAAGAAATCGCACATCACATATCACAATATAGCTAGCCACTTTAGAAGAGGATTACATATGCATTCCCGATCCTATACACCTTCAAAACCTGAGAAGATGGAGGAATTAGAAGAGAGAATTCCTCCATAACTTGTGTGAAAATTAACAAGAAGGGACAGTACACTCTTCAGGATAATGGCGAATTGCGCCGTTACCTCTGTATGGTTGGAGATGATAGCTCCCCTTCGTTAAGCACTCCCAGCCTCACACTAAAAAGTACCGCGTTATCGCTAGTACACATCGACGATAGAGAGGAGGACTGCAATAAAATACGTGGTGCGCTCTGCAAGAGCTACATGAGTTAAGTGAGAATACTAGTAGGAAGAACGGACAGAGCCTTTTGAGCTAAGCATCTTTCTATTGCCACTTAACGACACTCAAATTTGAGACCTCTACCTTAGTAGGGCACACGACTACTCCGGGAGGTGTTTGAAAATCTTGGTAGCCCCTGATTTATCGACGTACTTACGTCACACAGTATTCAGTCACACAGGACATTGATGAATCTCTATGTTTATATGTCAAGGTACTCTTAGAGGTGAAACTAGATCTCAGTCTCGTGGCATCTTGTAATAGTATACTTCCTGATGGGTCTCCAGCTTCTTCGTGTTGTGATCCTGTTCGTTAAGGTGAGGGCAATGAGCAGTGGTCATTTGGCGAATGTGATGGTTTCTCCTGCGAACAATAAAAGTTTTTATTTTTGCGAATGGTTAGGTCCTAGAGCAGTATGGGTCTCATATATTATCCGTGTCATATATGCAAGTCATGTCAAAGGAAGGAATTACTACTGCGGGAAAGAGATAGGAAAGTTTGAATTGCTGTGACATAGAAGCAACCATCGTCACTATGCGGGAGGATGGTGAAGGCATTGTAGTTTTCAGAATTGAAATTCATCAGGTTGAGAAACGCGATCTGCTCGCATAAGCGAATATTCTCAATCCTGCTCAGCATGCTGATCTTTAGATTGTTTCGTGTATATAGTGTACAGCAGAAGAGGCACATATCCACGCGAGATGTAAATATAGAGGCTAATGTTATTGGAATGGTACATTTGATACGTTATGAAAGATGTGTACACTAGTCTGGATAGAGAATGAGAATAATAGTTAGTATCGTTCGATAGGAGGATGTCAGCCTATTGCTTTATGAAAGAGTATATTTGAATAATACAAATTTAGAGACGAGATTCATCAAGATTACTATTGGATATTTTTTCACTTAGTGTAGTACTACGCAATATTTGACAAAGGAAGAAGACTTTCGGCCACGCAGTGCCTACCAACGGCGAGCAGAACCTACTTGCATAATTGAGGGGGGTGTTGAAGATTTCGGCGCAATAGCACAACAAAATATATAATACATACGCCCAATACGAGTAACGATGGATACAAATAAGGGAAGGAACGAACAGGCACATTTGGTAAAAGTGGAGGGAGGGAATTAGCACGTATGTAGAGGTCCATGGATAACAAAGCATGATGGAAGAGAATTCCACAAAGATCCAAGATTACGTTTTGGGGCAAGAAATAAAGGCAGGCACGGCCAACCCAGCACGAACGTATCACTCAGTTCATGGTATCGCATAACGAAATAAAATCCAATAATTCAGATTACTCTCTTATATACTGCAAAATAAGTTAGCTCAGACAGCATTCAACCATATGATAGCTCACTCTCGAGACAGCATAAGAAGGTATAGGTCGTACGGTACTCGGAGGTAGATTATCAGGTTCCAGTCGAAGAACACTATTTCCCGGATGCGTCTAACGCGAAGTATGCGACGTAGTATAAGAAAGAGATTAAAGCGGTCCTACAAACTGGATCGAAGCCTGAAATCGATAGAGGGGGTCTAGAGGAGCGTGATAAGAGGGAAGCATATTACAGAAGGACGAGAGATGATCTTGAGGCACTGTCCCTCTTTTTTTGTCTCTTGGTGGTCTACATAGATTCGACTGTTGCGTATCCTTCCAACAACTGAGAGAAGCGGGTGAAAATGCGCTAGTGTATAGTGCGACAAATAGCCAGAAGAATATATGTAGAGTTGCGAAGTATACGAGGGGAGGGCCACTCAGCAAGAAGGGCCAATGACTCACACCTATAGTCTGTAGGAGATGAGAGTGCTGCATCACGTACACTGCGAAGCCAGCGTTTACAAACTATAGTTCTAGCAGTCTAAAAGACTATATAGCGCAAGTTCTTCATATGTCACGCGAATAAGGATGCTACAAGGGCACATAACATAGGACAGCAGAAGCGAAGGAGTTGGAGATGAGGTGAATGTCGCTAGACAGTTAGTTCCGAGTCTGACAGAGAGATAAGATATATTCATTGGAGGGAGAAGAGATTTTGAGCTTCTTTCATTGAGAAGTTAGACAGAGCATTCAATGATCATGGGAAGGTAGATTTACAAGAAAGTAGGAAGAACATCTTTTGTCTGCGATCACACAATCAAACTGATATTAAGTTGGCTAGACCCACTGTATGTTCTATCGACGCTATAGTGTGTATTGTCATTGCACAGACCGCTATGTCGAGATCAGTCGAAGAGTACACGCGACGTACTTCTAGCTAATTTATGAGTATTAGCTAGCGGAGAGTGTATAGCAAAGAGCAAGATGATCTTTTCTCCGATAAGCTCGAAAACACCCGCATGAGACTGCCGGACAACGGAGCTGTTGGAGAGACAAGCTACTTCAAATAACCGAAGATATCACCCATAAGCGGAGCTTGTCGCGCCTGGTCAAGAATGTTGTCACCACGAACAGGCCGAGCAGAATACCAATTGGAAATTTAAGTGGAGGGTAGGATGAATGATTTTTATGGTTACTGAAGAAGAGATGCCGCACAGCTCTGACTACGCTGTCGGGTGACAAGCATGAGGTCAAGTTGTGTTGAGAGCATTACGAATGGTGGGGAGCATCCAGAATGTTGTGAGTTAGGACGTGTCATTACCGTAGGACTGTGGAGCTTCTCGAATCGGCAAGAGTCACTATGAACGAAATAATTCACACTCTATGAATGATATCGGGGTTTACTCCCCGGTACGCACGCGGTAACATCCAATAGACCGACCTAATTGAACCTATCCATTCACTGTTGTGTACATTGAAATCCTCTAAATAGAGGCACTCGACTCAAGTCGCCTCAGAGAAAAATACGCTATAGAGTGAGCCAGAGTTATAGAGCTACATGGGATGTGCGAGAATGAAAAGTGTACGGTTATATATAGTTTACACAGATAATAAGGCATGTTAAGTCGAATATGTTCCTATAGTATGAGACAGTAGGAAGAAGTGAGAAAGCGTAAGTGTATTTAGTATATATGATAGAAGAAAGGGAAGAAGAACTTTAAGTAAATGCACGGAAATGACATACAGGTGAGTTGTTAGTGTCAAGAATTTGACGTAGGATTTCTCAGGAGACACTGTACCGAAGTGTGTAGGTTCTTTGATTAGGGTATTGGTCGTTTGCGCCTCTACCAATAAGGTCACGTAGCGCTCAGCAATTGCAGTGAGAAGATAATTAGTGACCATACTACCTACGCTTAAATAGCCTAGTTTAATCTGATTAATTGTAGAACACCGAGTTAGAGGATGATTCTTAGCCTCCCATAGCGACTACATTCACAGATCAAGATTAGCATATGAAAATCTAGCGGAGATATAAGTAATAAGAGCGTATAGTGATGTATGTGGATAGCTATAACATCTCTGTGAGAAGGGTGGTAAGACCACGTGATCGACAGAGTTAAGGAAGTATGCATTACTTGTATTCTGGTGGGTAAGTCAGAATACAGATTAGACGACGCAGAGCGCACTGTGCAAATCTGCCTCATCGAATTATCGAGTTAAGTCAGACACAAGGACAGAGATTTCATTGACCAAAAAATACACGGAATATAAAATATAGAGTATACAGAAAAAATAGGATAAAACAACGGACTCAACAGAAACTAATTAAACTCGGCAGACACTCCACCCCTTCACGGAATTATGGACAAAAGGTTTAAGTTAGATCAATAAAAGAAGAAATCCGCACGGAAAATTAAATATAGTTCTGCTATATGCTCTACCTCTAGAACTCTTAAGAACCGACAGAAAGGTTTTAGGAGAACTGCTAGATATAACCTCACCTTAATATTACCAAAAAAAACACACTAGAATCTAAAATGCAGAGATAAATTTATTATGAAAGCACTCGGGGTGCACAACGGTTAAACGCGAATCAACCCCCACGACAAACTAGCACAAAATCTACGCCATTAATTACGACGACCCTACACCAAACAAACAGAAACACACAAACAATACATAATTGATCACACTAAAAAAGTGGAAGCCTAAATCTGTATAATTATAATAATAGGCTATCCTCCAACATAACCCGCCGCTCAAACTAGTCTCACCACAACGACACACCACACACTACAACACACACACACAAATAGTTGGACTCTCTCAAAACTCGGCAAGATATAGAAAGCACGAGGTACAAGGTAATAAAAAAAACATAAAAAAAATTCCAAATTATAAACACCAGACCAGATTCAGACCAGAAATTTAAATCATAATATTATAGGAAATTTGATATATATATATAATATATAAATACTATACTATTATATATACTATATTCACTTATAACTAAACCCTAACATACTATGCTAATAATTTTATTACCTGAAACTAGTTAGGTACTGAATATAATAAGTAAAAGAAAAAATGAAAAACTAAATCTTACTTATAATAACTTTCTAATTATATTACTATTATAATATATATAAATCATATACATTTACTACTATATTTAATTATCTGTTGCTTAATATTTTCATCCTTATCACTAAAATATTATTATAATATACTATTACAAATATAGAATAAATATTACAATATAACTTTAGTCTTATTTATAAAATAACTACCTAAACTTTTAATCATCGTACCGGAAACTCGAGAATAAATAATTATGTTTACAATTTATGATACTCAATTTATATATAAAACTTATATTCAATTAAATAACAGATAATTGTAATAAATAAAAACTACACCACTCAAACTACACTTTCAACTTAATCATACGTTATAATAATATAATTACAATACTATAGATATATAGATTAATAGATAAAATAACTTTTCGTGTGACGGATAGTACTAAAACCTTTCAATGACGTATCAATCACCCATTACAAAAGGATTAAAACTTAATATTATATATATATTTATATATATATATTAATATATAATATATATTATATATATATAATAAATAATATATATATATATATATATTATTATATATATATATACTATATTATATCTATTAAATTAATATATTATATATATATATATATATATATATATATATTATTATATATATTATTATATATATATTATTAATAATATAATAAATATAATATATATATTCTATTAATTATTATATATATATTATATATAATATTATAATAATATCGAAACTAGATTTATTATTGAAAATCATAAAGTTTTCTTACAATAATTTTTCATTACCAAAATAAGTAAGAGTATCGCAATATCGCCATAATAACTGTGACTATTCACTTGATACACGATAACTCATGAATTACCTACAGATAACCCAGAAAAATGTGGCCGATAACTTTATTAGTACCGAAATACCTAAGATACCGTAATACTACCGAATACTAATACGGTAATACATATCACCTAATATATATATATAATATTTCTATATTATATTATATAAATATATATTATATAATATATATATATATTCTATATATATATATATATTATATAATATATATTTATATAATTGGAGATACTTTTACTCATAGGCGATCAGCCTATAATATTTTATAATATATATATTTATACCTTATTTTATAAATTATTAATATATATATTATATATTTAATATAAATATATATAATATATAATATATTTTATTTAATATAAGTATATTATAATTAATATACTAATATATATTATATTATATATTCATTAATTGTTTTAATTTATATATAGTTTTCTTTAGATTCTATATAAGATATATAAATATTTAAATTTATTAATGCCATTCCAAATATGTACATAATATTATTCCAATAAGAGTGGTCGCTTATAATAAGTTATCTTATATATTAATATTATGTATGTTTTTAAATACATTATACTAAAAAATAATAATGACGATATTACAATATTTTACGAGACCATAGGCTCATTACGGACTCATCGCGATATCTAAGATATATGTGTGTGTTATTGCATCTTATTTTTAATTATGTGCTGTATATTATAGGTACAACTATTTACTGATAAATGTGTAATATTATTATATATTTTATCTTATATTTTTAAATACTATTGTATATTATATATTAATATTAACGTTTCTCTACCCAAAATCCATTGTCATGAAAGAGAGACAGTTAGCCGTTCATAAAGAACTTATATATATAGACTTATATAGGTCTTATGTGTATAAATAAAACATTCGTATTTATCAATTATTACACTTTAGAAAATTTAATTTCAGTTAATTTTATATATGTACAATACTCTATGTTCACAAGTATCATACGTGGGATAGATAACCATATATCATTTTAGAAGTTCAAGACCTTTATTGGACCTACCGTTTAGTATTATATATTACATCACTACGCTAGTGAAATGTGAAGTAGAGTCAGAATACTGAATCCATCTACGATAAATATAAAATTACTATTATTATAATTATGAGTTTGCTCTAATATTACAATAAATTAAAATAATAGGAGTATATAACTTAATTCTAAGATTAAATAAATATCTTATGTAGAGGGTTTCATAATATTTTATTTCTTGTATGTCTGTAAGTGAGAATTTTTCTATTTACCGGTTCATTAGTATTTCCATATTTATGCCCAATGAATATTTAATTTTTAGTAGTTAAAAACCCTTATCCAAAATCTCCATATATGTTATCACTCCTTCTTACATCTAGCATGGATCACGTGTAAATTCTTAATGTTGAAGCGTAACAGATTTTGGTGTCATGTCATCCATCTTCCTCTACACTCCATTATCACTAGCGGCTGGAGAGAGTGGTTTGTAATCCGCTGATGATGTACATACCTGCGCCACTAACATGGTCTAACCATTATTAACCAAGCACTAACGAATAAAGAATGAATAAGAGTGTCAAATGAATAAAGAGAATACAAGTACAATAAACCTGAATACATGTGGTATGCAAATCATGATTGTTGAATTTCCTTTTTCGAACCAGATTTTTTGTTAGTGATTTTGTAGAAGTCTTCCTTAGGGCTGTAAACTAATCAGAGTAGAATCTAGACCTTGATTAATAACATTAATTCAGACATTACTATCACCAACTGAATGTGATCCTGTTACATCTAAAGTTCATAAAAGTTAATAATTAAATCTTTTAAATTACATTATTTTTCTTTAAACACTAATTAAAGCAAAGGAAAAGAAAAAATTGCCATAAATGAAAATAAAAAAGTCATAAGAATAAGCAAACTCTCCATCAAATCCCAAAAGCAAGCGACTATCTCGAACAAGTAAGCAAGAAGTCGAGGCAATATACCCCCCGTAAGAAAAAAGCTGGAATATGTAATACTTCAAGAATCATAATGTAATGATGTTAGAGAAAAAGAGGATCAACAAGCAAGATTTAATATACCGACATGTAATCAAGACGGGTTATTTTCTATATTCAATAAAACCGCTTAAGGTAATTTGTCTTTATTAATTTTTATAATACTAATTAGATTTATTCCTATTATTATATAAGGGGACATTTATATTATTATATCTATATATACTATATATATATTATTTATATATATAAACCATACTTTTATAATAACTTATATAAATTATATAAAATAAATATATATATAAGTTAATATATATTATGAAAAATCTATCTAATTAATAAATATTCATTAAAAATAAACCAATATTTTATTAAATATTTACATATAATTATTATTAATATAAATTATAATAATAAATCTTTTATAATATTTATTTAGAGTATAACTTAATATTATATATATATATAATTAGATTTTATTAGCTAAATAGTTTCATTTGATTTTTATACCTTATAATATTATACTATATATATAATATATATATATATAATATTTAATATATAAACTCTATCTAATATACGTAGCTAGCAAAATATATTAAATCATTTAAGGAGCGTTTACATAATGGAAAAACTTAAGTTCCGCAATAAGCGCAAAAAGCGCTACAAATTATTATTCTAAAAAACAATTAGTTACGCTAGTCATACGACATATAGCAGCAATTAAGCGCACATTTAACCTTAGTCTAAACAATAATTTAATTTTCTAAAAAAAACACAAAAATTATATAGGTAAGAGGTAAACTAAAATAATATATAAAAAACAAAAGAATAGTATTTAAAATGATGAAATTTGATTTTGCGTTAAATTGTTTTGAATTAAAGGATTGCAAGATGATTATTATATAAATGCCACATATAAAAAATCGTGCAGTTAAAATTGTATTTTTAATCTTAGTGGATTCAATTTTCTGTGATCTTCCTCCTCGCTTTCTTCTTTTCACGCTCTCTTGCATTCTGAATAGGGTCATATTACAACCTTCCGTTAAAAGGAGAATAATTTTAACATCCAAAATTATCCTATGGAGATGCCATGTAGCTAATGCCGGTTACTCTGAACGTGCCGGGTTAAGCAAACTCTCTAGGAGGCCTAAGAATAAACAACTCTCGACGCCGCTACTAGGTAAAATTTGGGGAGCCCAGTGGGAGATATTAGCTTAATTTTAATTATTACATACTTAATATTAAAAAGATAGCACACCCAAGACATTCCAGTGTTCACTAACTAAGGACAAATCTAAACATACACTTAGATGATAAGTGTACTGTGAGTGATAACACTATTACTAGCATAGTCATACAGCATATCAAAAATTTGCCCAACTTTCTCACTCCATGAGGATGTTGCTGAATTATGGATAACCTAGAATTCTGATAAATTAATATTTTAGATATAGAGATATCAAGAGTCAAAATTCTATTTTTAAGTTTCATTTGAAACATTATGCAGTTCAACTTGTGAATTTATTAATGTATAATGTTTAATATAATTGTATATATTATAATATATATACTTATATATTATATAATAAATTAAATATAATATATATATTTATATATATATATAATATATATTAATATATAATATATTATTATATATTCTTATTAATTAATATAATATATTATATAATATATATTATTATTAATATAATTTGATAATATTATAATATACTATTATTTAATTTAATATGTTAAAAGAAGGAACATATAAGAAAATTTCAAATCTTAATGTAATTGGTTGCCTTTCTTTGGAAATTGAACCACCGCATGTTTAATATGCAATGGACAATATACCCGATGCGTTACGACTGAGCTTATTTCCTAATATTTATATAACCTAAATCCTTACTATCCACCTCTAAATTTTGAACAGACATCCTCCTCCCTCCTATATTCAAAGATATAATAAGCAGAATTTCCTGGGATTTACACTCGCGTGTCCGAATATATGGATTGGATTGCAGATCATTTGGATTAATAGTCGCAATTATAATTAATTTATGCGAATTATTACCACGAATTTAACATATATACATATATAAAAGAAATAGAGGGATAGGACAGGCTGGACACATGGTGATTGTCAAGCTATGAAGGAGCTCGTTGTATTATAACTGTTCTGAAATCCATAGTTTTTTGGCACTTGAAGGATATGACTCAGTCTGTAATACGCACCGGGTATATTATTCTTCAAAGTCGCACCATGGCGGTGAGTTCAATTCCAGGAGAAGGCAGTATATATTCTTTAACCTTCTAATATAATTGTTCTTTATATCTTTAAACATCTATTATATAATTTGCGAGATTATTATGCAATATTTAACATCTATATTAAGATATGATAATACTATATATATATAATATTATATATTTATATAATATTTAATTTAATTTATATATTAATATATTTATTTAATATATATTATAATATTATATATATAATATATATATTAATATATATATATAATTTATATATATATAATATAACAAGAGATGACTTAAGTTTGTTCCAATTTAATAAAATAACTAACCATGTTATTAAATAGGTCTCCATCGGTTTCAGACTGGACAGTTGCTGCAATGCAGCTTTCGAGGTGCGCATAAAAGTAGAGTGTGGAAATCACTAGCCATTCGACCAGTGGAAGGTAATATTAAATTCTTTATATCTTTCCTTCTAGTTTATCCACTTGTATACCTTGGCAGCTTGGTAATCGTTTATCTCCCCTCTTTAGTACTAACGTTTACACTTACTAAATAACCGTATTTTTTTGATAAGTGGGAGAAGGATGGTGCGTGGTGGGTGTTGCCTATATTTATGTCAAAATATTCAACTCATCGGATCATTATAATTGGGATAAAAAGCTTTGGCTGATTAAAACCTCGTTCGGTAAAGACCATTTTCGTATATCTTAATATTTGTTTTCGCCTTTCGTGGCGGGCCTGATATATGCTAAGAATATAGTTTTGGGAGCTAGATTTTTATAATAATAAATGAGAGCGATAGAATTATATATTTATATTTTTCTTTTCTCCTCCTCCGTTGTCAAGGTTTCCACAAGTATCTTGTCTTATGGAGAAGGAGGATAAAAGCAATAATAGTGCTAAGGGTTTAGGGTAGTACTAGTGTAAAAGTCGTTTTACGCTAATTATACTACTCTCCTAGTACGGCTAAAACATATTATTCTAGCCTATACAGTCATGAGGTGTCGATGGATTGATGCATTATTTCTTGTATGTTTAACACTCATTTTTTTTTTCTGCTCTAAATACTCTCTTATAGTACTTTTTAATAAAGTATTCTTGGAAGACAAATTTTTAAGGAAAGAGTTTTCCCCAGCAAAATTTATTACAATATTGTATATTGGAGTATGATGTTTTTTGCTGATTCCATTTTCAAAGGTTCTTGTAAAGTCAGAGGTTCTTATTTATTGGAAATACCATTATGTCGTTATAATGTATGGCTCTATTCTGCGAGTTAACACTGGCTGAATTTTTTTTAAAAAGCTGTTGTGTCACTTAATATCTTCTACTCTCCTCATATTTCTTCTAATGCAGCCCCAATTTTATGTCTTTTCCTCTGATTTAATCGTGTTCTATTATTTCGTGTTGCTGCAAGCTAAGGTCGTCTTGGTGTCTTGTGTGGGTATAGTGGGTTCCGTTGTTGATTTAAGATGTGGTAGTGGTGTTCTCGTTTGTGCACGGCTAGGAGGAACAACGGATGCCAGGATATATGGCACTATGATGAGAAGCCATTCTCATTTAGCTTAAGACCCACACTAAGCACTGTGTGACAGTGTGTAAAAAAGATACATCTGCCATTCGTCTCTGGTTGATAGTCCGGGCAAATGTTTCTTTATGTTAAAGCTGCTCACATGATGACATAATGCTTAAATCTTTGAATGACTGAGACTTGTTTCGTCACCTAGATGAGGTTATAGATGCACCTCGTTAAGACTACGTTTGTGTGTCCGTCTAAAATCAACTCGCTTCTTCTCTTCATGCATATAATTTCACCACTGTCTCTTAGCTTCATCCGGTACCGGTGGTCTCTTTTCTGCTCTTCGTGACACAGCCGTGTCTCATGAGCATGGGGTTCGCACGAGCCGGATGCCAAAGAGCAACACTGTCAATAACCTCCTGTAACCAGAGAACATGCTCGTTGGACACACCGGTATGCGGTCTCTAGCTTTCGTAATGATCTATTGTACAGAGCCTTCGAGATTATATTTCTTTTTTTACTCATACTAGTTAGTATTCTTGTAGCTTAATTGCTGTGCTATACATCTTAAGTGATTGCAATTCTCACATAGACACAACATGATATTTTTCACCCTTCTTCTATTAGTGAATAAATCACGCTCTGTCACTCGAACATATCTCCTTGCAATATGTTGAGCTAGTCGTATTACTCCGATATGCTTGGCTCTGAAGAATTATCCAGAATAACTTTCTAACAGAGAATGGACGCCCTCTTATCTATTCTTCTAAAGTATGTCAAATTCAATCAAGTGGACCGGTCACCCCGGCGAAGTATACACAATACCCTGATTTGTTGTTCCCTTACACAAGAGTCAACGCTGAGTCTGCGGTTGTGGCCAATAACTGACTCTTGGACGGGATAAATGTTTGGGTTGAGAATCAGCCCTTTCTCTATTAGTGCAGTTATGCCATCAATAACCCCTCAAATCAAACTTCTATTCTGGAGGGAGAGGTAACCAAATCAAAGGTTCAAGGTTAGGACAGGATAGTGGTAGACGGAAGAACTCAGACTCCTTACAAGTGTTGAATGGGGCACCCAAATGTCATGGTAGCAGAACAGCGTGAAAGAAGCAAAATAATTTTTGAATGAAAAATGATATATTCTACGACATCGAAGAGTTAAAAAAAATTATAGTAACAATCCGAATTTCAAAATTTTGTAACTTACACACCTCCTTTTTCCCGGGGGAACTCTGTATTGCGTGTTTATCAGCTCTATTTATTAACATGTATGTCTTGTGACACTCGCGTATCATACAGTTTGGACACCCTTTACTGTATTTGTTTATAAATAAAATATCCTATACCTAACTAAAGCAACCAAGAGTTCCTCTCTCTGTTTTAAATATATTTAGTACATAAATAGACTGGACGAATGATGCGTATAACACTGACGCTCTTCTGCTGGGTGTCTCGACTCGCTCTAGTTTGAGGCAGGGCTGAACGAACTTCTTGACCACGGCTATTGGCTTCCTACCATTCAATTGTCTCACGTATTGCACTTCTTAGCTACACTTTATTGCACAAGAGTATATTGTTCTCCATCTAAACCGACCGAAATACCATGCCAACACAATCGCGTTTTCTTTTATTCATTCACTGTAAATAGAAGTACTAGGTTAAGTATATTGAATGGCCTTTGAGTTACTTATCAAGTACTAAAAAGAAAATTTGAAATACAATGATACTGGGAGCTTTTTGCTCTTATCACGGTGTAGAGACGTCTTACTTCGACGCTATCCTAGAGCTAAGCTATAGAGTGGCGAGATTGTTCAATGCTAGTGGTTTGGTTCGGAGATAGCATGTTAATGTCAAAGCTGAAGATTTGTGGTTTAATCATCTCGACTATATATGGTTGATACGTCCACTCCTCACAAATCTCTTTTGCCTTTCCTTGATTCGAGGCGACTCGGGATCTTCTTACTGGGGGCCATTCGCGCCAGGAGCAAGCCCATTTATACTCTGGGGCTTCCTGATCAATCGAGCCTCTTCGACGAGTATCCCTCTATAACGCTTACCTTGATATATAGTATGGTGCACCATACCGTAGCATTGAGAAAAAGTCATCGCTGCGAACGTGGCTTATTTTTCTTTTCCATGACGCGCAAACAGCAGCAATGCGACAGCGCTCCATAAATACAGATTAAGCGTAGATACGGGTCTTTACAACTCCTCTGATCTGTCCTATCTTTTGAACAACAATGTTTTTGCTCACTTTCCTCTTTCCTTTTGTTCTAAAGCAACCAATCTCTAAATTTGTCATTCTAACTCCTCATTCCTCCTCTTTATTATTCTTGTATTGTTTAACCAATTATTGTAAACAACAAACAGCACTACTACCAAGGTCTGTGTGATACAGCGTAAATCACAACTAGCTAATACACTATCCAGTAGAACTTAGTCATAATTGCTATTTAATTATATCATCATTATCATTAATACAACATAATAATACACCTAATAATTAGTGAATACTATAATAACTTAAGGTCAATTATCACTCACATATCAATTTCCTTATCCACACTTTATACTAATAACTACTACATTATACTATGTGAATAATTACCTAATAATGATGCTTTGATATCCATATGAGAATTTTAATACAATATATTGTATATGTTGCTAATGCTGAATCACAATGTGAAATCTATAATAATAATAGATTATTACATTAATGAATAATAATGTGGAGAGTGGAGATGAGATAAAGTAGATCAACTCGAATATAGGAACTAATATAAATTCATTACGAGAAATATTGAAAGATGAATAGAGGAAATCTTTCATACTGCAAAAGCGACTAATAATTAGGATAACTATCCATAATAATAAATAATAATATCACTCTCACGATTAACTCAATAATAATCTATTTTCCAATATGTCTTACACAATTCTACAATCCTAATATTTTACCCATCATATTGTTAGAATGCATTGTCATACAATATATCTCATAATACACATTACGATAATAAAATGAGGTAAAGTCTAGCTATATATACTTTATATAATTACTTACTAATCAATACGCCTTAATACTTCATCATACTTTTCTATTAAACTAAAGATCTTTGTACCCTTGCTCAATACTCTCATCTACTTCTAGACATCTTAATAATTCATATTCTAATTATCTTCTATTCTTTTCACAGCATATCGCTACAGTACGCTATATGATTTCAGGTGATTATTTACGAGTATATCATACTATGTAGTGAATTATACTATAATATTCACTTATATATATATATATATATACTCACTACGAATTTATAGTATGATTTTAACCTGACCCTTTATAGCACTATCTAGGAAGTACATGCTTGATTAGCTAGCTCACTTTAGACATTTCTACAAAAAGCATTTGACCGTGAGTAAAGTACACTGACTGATCTAACTTATAGGCTATATATATAGTGAGCTCTACCAAATACTTCCCTCTACTCATTTAGGGTTATCATCATCCTTTCCTATTATTATATGCTACACTAATATTAGTCTTAAGTTTCTTTCAAAATCGCTCTAAATATACTATGACTTGAGTTGAGTTATGAGTAATGAGGTAGCGACGTTACTTCTACCACTTATTATCTGTCAATATAGTAATATATGTTACTCAGGTTTATGTCTTGTCTATCCTACTTATATATATTATTCAATATATTTATTAATTGACTCTATACCTCTCCACTCATTCATCATCTATGACTTACTTATCCTCATATATACTGCTCACGTATGACTCGAACCTTATCATTCTTCTAACTCACTATTATATACATATATATATATTATCTCAATTTTCATAATATTCATTGTTTATTCATCCTAATATCATCCTATTTTAACTATCTAAAGTAATTGCCTATTACCTCACACGTCTAATCTTTCCGATACTATTTTGCTGATCTGGAGATAGAATTTCAAGGGTATGGAGGTTACGTTCTATACTACTAAACTACTATAGTGAATAATTCTAATTATCTTAAAAACTCAACTTCTTCCAATTACCCTCTCTTAAAGAAACACTTTCTAATACTTTCCTACTCTAGTATGAGACGAGCGCAAACATTTTCGGTCCTTCCTTTGTGAGAGGACACACCTCTTATAAGACATTAATTACATAGTTGAGCCAAGAGACGTGCCATGAGATTAGCACAAAAGTGCAGACAGTGTGTTGTTTAGAAGATCTTCGTCACACGAAACTGCAATATGAGCAACGTGGAGACAAATTGTGTGTCTACTTCTCATTTTGCACAACTAAGTGTCACCCCACCATCTGATTATAATAGTAGTTAGCTATATATTATCATATATATACAGCTCATTTATATATGAACTATATAGTGAGTTAACTGCTACTCAATAATCATGGGGGGGTGTACATGATTTCAACTCCGAGCTTATTATGGCTATAGGGTTATTCACTATAGATATTTCACAATAGGCTAAAATATTATGAGATATTTATAATAACTGGTCCGATTATCACTTTTTACAGTATTACTGACAAACTCTAATTACTATTTGATGAGCACGACTGTTCAGTAGTATTACTATATATTAATATTCACTACTTTATTCTATAGTGTACCTATATATATATATATATATATATAATAGTATGACATAATTGACCTCTAGATGTAGGTAATCGCAATAGAAACCAGTTCATCAATTATTCACTTTATATAAGTGAATCGCACCTTACGTACACGAATGGAGGTAAATATCCTCATCATACATATCATAACTAAACTAGTGAATAGAAGGAGAAAACAAACTACCGAGGAAGAAATACCTCTCTCGGCGCGCTGCGATACACTGAAAGGCGTTCTTCATACCTTACTGTAGGTCGACGAGAAGTCGTAATGTGTAGTGGACACATCTTCACCGCATAGCAGCCACAGCATTTGCCGCTATCCTGTATACCTCGGCAGTCCAAATGATGAAGGAGTAACAGCCACAGACCTCGACGTATACACACATACATTCAGCGTGAGCCGCGCGTGTACTAACCGATCTAGAATTGCAGTAGTCAACTAGGCATGATCATTCTCTCAGATATAGGCAACCTCAAGAGACATCGTATGTTTCTTTACAAGCTCTTTTGCCTTGCCGACCTCCGGATGATCCTACAGAAGGCCGAGTGTTGTGATTCTAGGAAGCATATGAGCAACTCACCCCAAAAGATCTCATGAGAGCCACGATACGTAGTAATTCAAGCACAATAAGAGAAAGAGGGGCGCGCATGAGGCCCTTTGGTGTTGCTATGTAGTAACTTGGGGAGAGGAACAAACAAGGTCACGCGCTGCCAGTCATCACATCAAGGACTCGCAAGTGTATATATTCTTCTCAGTGATGATCCCCACAGCGCGAGTGTAGACAGGATAACTCTATACTAAAGACATTTTTATTAGTTTAATGTAAAAGGCCAAGATATTATTTAATTTGATTAACATAGGTAAGAGATACAGATAAGTAAGACGTCGATAAGAGATAGAAGTTAATGAAAGTATTAGAGGGATATTTGAAGAAGTTTAATATTTAAAGTAATTGATTCACTATTAAGTGATGAGACGACCTACTACCGGAAATTCACATCATCAGTATTATAACTAATGATACAGAATCGGAAACGATTAAGACGCAATGGCTACTCACATAATTCTTAGAAGTAAAGATGAGGAGGATAAATATGAATGTAATTGTATAAGAATGAAGTCGTTAGTCATTCGAGCATATGATAGTGAATAGAGTTAGTGAGCAGGTAGTGTATATAATAATCTTATGAATAAAGTTAGACTATAATATAGCTCTTATAACATACTAATAACTCATGAGGACATACTAATATTGACAGAAGGAAGAAGACGTGCCCATTCAAATACATAACTCATAGCTATATAATTAGAGGTGAGTATTTATAGTAATAGTACTTAGACATAAGGAAGCAAAGAGAAGGAGGAACCAGTGAGGGGAGCTTGGAGGCATTAGACCGTCACTAACCTACGTTCAATATCTTGAGAGGAAAAGTATCAAGCCACCACGCAAGTCCTACGTATGATTCTAATGAGCGTGAAATACATTAAATTCGTTAATAGGTAAAGATTAACTATATATCACTCAAGTTAAGATACCTCGAAACGCTGAGAGAATGACGTACTTAGGTGGATTCAGGTAATTGGATAGAGTTGAGATGGATATACTTTTACGCCAGGGTGAGAAACCCTTAAATAAGAATGGTAAATTTAAGGTATCTGAGTGATAAATGTGTTTAATATAATAGTATGTTAATAGTATTTTAATTCATTTCAAAAATCTATTAATGGAACAATTGCACACTAGGTATATTCTTCTAAAAAATGAAATTAGTGGCTATTACAAACTCTAAAATGTATATCATAAAATCAGGGAATATACTGGATAACTAATGTACTTAAAATTCCTAACATGCGTGGAAGTGTAAAATCTGATAATATCCATTACCAACACGATAGATTATTGTTATGTTTGAACGAACACTTGAGCCTAGAATGTCATCAATATCTATATATATCCATAACTGGAGTAAGTCATACCCGGCGTCACTCATTCGCACTTCATTAATACTGATTCATAGCTCAGGAGCATCGCCCTACGTATCAAATATATAATTATACATACAGGCTAAAGACATAAGGTACAATCATTAGTAGGAAATGAAGGTTGAGTAATAAGAATGAAGAATAGTTCACAGAGTGATTGGTTAGGGAAAATTAGATGATATAAGATATAATTTAGGTACCTATTTAGTTCTCAGTTTGGTATGTTTAGCAATAGAGCCATCAATTCGATAATAAGCTGGATAGATATAGTGATAGATTATTATCAGAATGAGTTGTTTATAGAGATGTTATTTTGTGTGACAGTAAAGAGTACTAGTGATGATAATTATTTTACTAGGCAAAATATATATTTGTATTAAAAATACACCAAAAGAAGCGCACTTTCGTTGAATGAAAGCCCGCTTTGCTTCGTCAGATAGTGATAACTCATGCAAGAATTATCTAAGCTGTATGTGAACATTTATACGTGAAAGTAATATTGAGATTAAGTATATATAAAACGTTTAATATATATATAAGAATTCTTATTACCACCATACACCGTGATAAGCCAGCTTATGTCTCTGTAGCTCCAGATATGACCAAAGAACAGGCACGATCGAACCATGAGTTATTTATTTTATTTAATTAGAGAGAGGCATCGTGGTTCAAGTCACAAAGACGTTTAATCGGTCATTTTATTGATGATATCAACTTGATTACAATAATATAATCTAGTATCCCAACCTTAAGTGCAAGAAGCCGAGATACAGTTTACTAACAGTGAGAGTTCACTAGCAGTATACAATCTCCTAATTATATAAATAAGTTTATACTATGAGTAGTAATCAAGCAAAGAGCTCATACTACCAATTCACCCCGACAATAATGCCAGAAAAAACGCAATAGGCTAAGGTATTTATGAGAGTCAGTTTGAGAGAAAAGTTAATTAATAATAGTAGAAGATAATATAGGGCATAAGGTACCAATAATTTGGAAATCTAAAGTGTCAAATAGGGTTGTAAGAGATAAGGCGTTGTTTTTAAAGTGTCGAATTTCATGTTCACTTCACTTATAATTGGTTATTTTATTTATTATTATTTTCTATTTTTTTTTTTTTTATATTTATTATATATATTTATATTTTTTTTATTTTTTATATTTTTTTTTATTTTTTATATTATTTTTATGAGAAGATCTAGACATGTGTGCTAGGTTCTCTCACTCTTGGACCTTCACCGCTATAGCTTCATCAGAGGAGTGCGCGCATATAAGCAACTCTGCGATTCGAATAGTGTAGCGGCCTCCTCCCCAACCTAATCAGTCGCGCTGACAGCTCCAGCTCTAACCTCCAGTAGATGTCTCGTTCGCTAGTAGAGTAAGTAGAATGTTCTCTTCATAAATTAGAGCCATTGATTTACTATGTGTTGAGTGAGGAGATTATAAATAGACAGCAGCGAGAGAGAGAATAAGTAGAAAGGAATAGGTATGCTCGCAAAATCTGTTCACAGTGACGTGAGGAAACAGTTGAAACAGCAACAATGATTTTTGTTTGGGTTATTTAGATAGGTAGAGCTTGAGATATTTGGGCAGCCCATATCTAGAGACTATGAGTATAACGTATATGTAACGAGTATTATCAGGGGATCTGTAGTGGCCCAGAGCCATTTCTTACATTGTTGTCACCAAGGAATGAAAGTGACACTGAGATCATCCCCACTAGTTGCATATGTAGCACTAGCATCTGTTGCATTACATAGTTTATATGTATGGTACAGTTGTATGCACAATCGAAGAAGTGGTGGGTAAATTGGTGGTTAGCCATGCTTCTTGTATAGATACGTCGTTAGTATCCTGGGAATGTCAAAATATATAGATATGTGTGATGGGTTAGAGATCGGTAGACTGTTTTCTTACAAGAGTCTGTTGTGAAGAATAGAGTATATCTATAGATGACAAAAGGAGCGACTGAATGGTTCTGTGAAAATATAGTGTAGGAGTAGATAGAGGTCTACGCAGGATGGGCAAGTCAAGTATGAGCGGCATCTGGTTTTCTATAGACGTAAAAAGCACTACATCTATGCTGAGCAACTAATACCGATAACACCAGCGCATGACTGTCTCACAGGGCGCTCACTATCTATGCGATTCTTTCGTGTAGCTGTTGTTTGCTGGTGTTGTTGATGTGCATCCTGTAACGATTCTTAGCTTTATGTTGTGTTGGTTGAAGTTTCTTTATAATTGTTTTTGTCACAGAAACAACACACACCACCCACTCACAACCACAAACGACATTAGACAACAAAAAATCGGGGATTTAAATGAATAACTAAATTCCCAACTTTTTAAAAAATTTCGGAAGGACTAAAATTACTCATTTTAAAGAAAATATACCTTACTATACAATAAAAAAACAAACTAAAATTAACAACTTGGCTACACTTACTAAAATTTATTAAAACCTAACAACTAAAGGAAAAAAAAATGAAAAAAACTAAATCCAACTTAAAAAATTTAAGTACTAATTTATTTTAAATAAACATTACTACTATACACTAAACCTAAACAACTTTGCTAACGTGTAAAATATTAACCTACAAAAGGAAAAAAATTAAACTATAACTTGTCTTTTTAAAACTCACTTCAAATATCGCTAAAACAATAATAATTAGTTTCAATTTGATACAATTTTATAAAACTTTCAATTAAAACACAAAGAGATTTAAACCAACCACACACATCACCTCTTCCACTAATCACAGAATATAATAATAATAACAATAACGCCTAATAAGATAAAGATAAAAACTTTCGACCGGGAGAAACTTTCAAGCACGTCCACACTCCACAAGATTAAACACAAATATACTATATATATAATTAATATATATATATATATATTTAATATATATATATATATTAATTTAATATATATAATTTTATATTATATTATTATATATAATATTATATATTTATATATATACTATAATAATATTATATTATATATATATAATATATACTATATATATATTATACTATATATATATATATATATTATTTATATATATTAATATATTATATATATATATTATATATATATATATATACTATATATTAATATATATATTATTATATATAGTTATATATATATAGTATATATATATTATATTATATATATTATATATATCTAATTGTCTTTATAAGTTCTTTCTTCTAAAAAGTAGTAAAATTATTTATAGCTATCTGCCACTGTCAAATTTTTTCAAGAGTGTTGCTTAAAATTAACCTTAACTATATATTGGTTCTTTATTAACATCTAAATAAATGCGATTATGCAATATTAACCACACCACAACAGATTTTACATTATATCATATAATAATATTATTATATAATATATATATATTAATATAATATATATAATTATAATATATATTAATATATATTATAAATATATATATTTATATTATTTATTATTATTAGTATTTGGAAGAATAAGCGTAATAATAAATCTATAATATAATAATTAATAGAGTTTAGGTACAAAGACTCTGGAGAGACATAGTAGTTATTAGTAAACTGGAATGACTCATATATGATATTTGTTTTATATGCTGTAGGAGTAAGATATTATTCGTGAGTATTTATTAGTTCTAGTTAAAATTCTTGGTTTGAAATGTTTTAGTGGCAATATAGCGAATGGTACTCTCTTAACAATATCTATAATATTTCTTGTTTAGCTTTAAATAAGTTATTGTTGTTTTATGTTTGTATTTTATGATTATGTGAGAAAATAAAGTTGGGTCATATCAAGTGAATTAGGATCCATACCCCCCGCACACTCTCTGAGCAGCTCTCTCTGCCTCTCGTATAGGGACTTGTTATACCAATTTGTGGTTTATTAAGTATGGTTAGACTTGTGTGGGTTGTAGGTTTGATGCCTCATAGATCTAAGAAGGAGAGTGTGGGAGTGAGTGGAGTTAAGTAGATTGATAGATAATCCCGCTATAAGATTAGCGAGACATAATTACTACTTTAATTATCATACATAATGAGTAATCCACATTATTAATTTTGATATGTTAGATAATTGATTGTTATATGTTTGAATTAATTAATCAGGTTGATGTGACTAGCGAGTTTAAGGTTATAATAGGTAGTGTTTAAGTAGTTTGGTAATTGTTCGAATATAGATCTGGTTGTTATGATTGTGTGTTTTCATTGAGTTAATAGCTGGATTATCGCTCGGGAGATTCAGAGTCTTCTTATGTTATATTAATAGATGTTTAATATTGTTAGAAGTGAAACAGTACTATTAATTTATAATTTGTTGCGACAATTATGTGGATTAACATATATATTAATATTATTCGTTTATATATGAGATGAATATGTTTTTCTTTATACTATCTATACTGATAGATAATTTTGTAATATAGTTTTGTTTTTATTTATGTGCATATGTTCTTATTACCTGAAGAGTTAATTGGGATAATAATCCTATATTCTTTGGTTACTTGGAGATGCTATTTATTAAAGTTTATTTTCTGATTTAACGAATGTTTAGGTACTATGTCGAATGCTTTGTAGTTGGATTTATAATGTTTATGTACCATAAAAATGTTGTTGCAAAATAGTTCTAGGACTAATTTAATTTATGTACCGTTGCTTCGGTGGGTTAAATAATATTTATGAGTGAGGTTGTAGATATGTAAATGATAATTTATTGTTTGATATCTTTATTAAACGTGGGAAATTAAGTGTTTTAAATGATTAATGAGGAGTTATTTTATTAATATGTTATATTTCGAAAGTCCTAATTTTGTCATTCATATTTTCAATATATGATAACACCATGTCAATCGGCATTTACACACTATTGTTATGTGATTGTCCCACTAAAGATACGAGCGCACAGTTAATTATATGGAGACTGATAATGTTGTATATTGATATTTTAAGCGTGGCGATTGACTATCATTTTCGGACAAAAAATTATTGGACACTCTAAGAGTGGTTGTCTATAGTCCTATGGCAACATCGACATTATACTGTATATAAAATATACTTATGTTTGATATTATATAATTCAGCTATAATTATTTAGATAGAAATTGGAAAACCTGGTTAATATAAATCCATGGCACAGGATAAGGAGGATAAAATAAATACTAAACTATCATTCTGAGCCGTGTCTTGGAGTTTGATTATTTTCAAAGTATTAAAATATATTATAAAATACTGGAGTGTCAATATATGACATGGTTCACTCAACATTCTATTTGTATATATAAACACTTTAGTGAGTGAGAATTAAGATCAATAATAATATTAAATTATAACCTTTTTTATTTACAGATCAGATACTAAAAACAATCTAAAATAATGCTATAACTTACTTACCATCTGAAGGAATATATTTTATCCTGAGAAAAGTAATATGGACGTAGCATGACACTGTACACAATTAGAATTTAATAATACTCTTATATAAGGAACACAATTCCTTTGTATAATGTACTAAATATGAGTTACCCAATAAAATGGAAGTTTAAAGAAACTGCACTTTTCTATGTTAAAATACACTGAAAATAAAAACATATCTATTAAAAGATAAGAGCTGAATAGGTAGAAAAACTGATTTCAATATTTGACTTCAGGTCATATAAATTTTGGCAAGTTAAAATTCAATTATATATATATATATCTTATATCCAAAAAATTTTTTATTTATTTGTGTTGTTAATAGTGTTCTCGAACTATGATAATATTTAATGTATAATTTAATAATATATATTATATAATATAATATATTATATTTAATATATATATATATATATATATATATAATATTATATATATATACTATATATAATATTACTAATATTATATATATATAAATATTAATTATATATAATTAATATTATATTAATATTATATTATATAATATATATATATAATATATCATTAATAATAATTAATTATATATTATATATATTTACATAATATTAATTAATTAATATATATATAGTATGTATATTATTTTATTTTATGTGGGTGTGGGGTCATGCTTATGGAAGTTGTATTATATCCACCGGTCGGCATAGTTATTTTATATAATCCTTTATCATTATATTGGCGTATTGGTTATGTATTAATTATTAATTTATTGAATATATATGGGGTAAGTGTATTGTATATGTGATGTATTATTATTTTTAATCCTATGATGTTAGTAATATATTGAATAAGTGATATTAATTATAATTAGTGATATCATATGGAACAATATTTTTTATCGTATTCCGATATGAACTAGAATGTGTAAAACTTAAAGAAGTTTTAAATAAAGAGACAATATGATCTAAGAAAAGTATATATTCTACTCACTATTATGTGGTAGAGATTTTAATTATAATTTTTTTTGTATATGTCAAATAATTATAGGGAATCTTCTGATACTGGTGAAGGTGTGTTCCCAAGGTCATGTCTGGGTCATCTGTTTTTTATAAATTTAAATTAATTGATATTGTAAAGGCGGTTTGTCGATGGTTTTTGATGTTTCTGATGGTTTAGTTTGGTTTTATAGTTATATAAATTATTATAATAAGATATACAATAGTTTATTTATAAGTTAGTTTATTATTTTTATATTATTAAAATATATTATTTACTATTATATTTATAAGTTTAATTATTATAGTTTTAATTTATTATAAGTTGGATTTATTTAATAAAAATATATATTAATTCATACATATTCTATCTTTTATTGTATATATATTAAGTTTATTTATAGTTCCTTATTTTGTGTGTGTTAGATTATTTGAATCTCGAGTGTGTGCTATCTCTCAGTGATGTGTGTGTGTAGGTGTTTGTGTCTGTGTCTTCGTGTCAGATGTTGTGGTGATGAGTCTGATCGTGATATTACTGCCACAAATTGTGCTGTGCCAATTCACTAACAGTGCGTTCTAGTAATATACTACTTCCTCTCGCTTGCCACCAAACTATGCGCTGTTTCGTAATATAGAGTCTCAGATAACTCTTGTCTACGATATACCTTCTGCTAGGTGGAGATAGCGTTTATACCTCTAACTTCATGAACCCTTAGCGATCCTTTCTCACTTTCTCTGTCTGGAGACTCGACGGCTAAAGAATCACCTTCATATCTGTTCCTATTTTACACCTAGAAACTCGTTCTCATAATTTTTCCATAAACCTTTCCGTCTGAAGGAAAGTATCGGGACGTGTGTCTCAGTACGTTCATACCCATTTAATACTCCTATCACGTCTCGTAAATATCGATCTCCTAACTTCGATGCTTTGTGGCTCAATCTTATACTCTAACTACAAATAATCTTGTCTTCGCAACTGTTCTCCTAACGAATCAGATTTTCACCTCTTTTTGAATATCTTACACCTCCTCCGAAGCACTGTTATATTATCTCATCAAATACTGGGTTATTTAGGGATTTCAAGTACACAAACTGATGGTTGGGTCCCTCATACTGATGTTAGGTGGAGGAGGCCGATCATTCGCATTCTTAACGATCTGGAGCAACTATCAAAGAACCTACCACACATTCCGGATCGTCCTAACAATTCTTGAACACACTTGACTATGTTTCACCACTATCCTTCTCTCTATAATACACTACCTTCGCCTATTGGTAAATCTGACCACAACCTTATATTCTTTTCTTATACTTTCTCTCCAACAGCCATCCTGCCTATGCGTTTTTTTCTGCACTTTGATGGTGATGGGGGCCTTGCGTGCTTCTAACGCTAACTATAATTGAAATGACTGCTTTGCTCTGATGACGCTCGGCTTCTGCCACTAGTGGGAGCTGTAATCGTTGACGGGGTGAGCAGGATTCTTCTTCGACTAAATTTTCTCTCCTCATAATCCATGGTTGATCTGCCTGTTTGGGCCAGTTCAGGCCAAGACACGCGCTTATCGGCGGGTGAAATCCGTCTCCTATCACCTCTCGCTAATTTTTCATCAACTAGAATGTCTCAAGGGATACTTCTTCGACGAGCAAGCGGCTTTCCATCAAATGAAAGTCGCTAACCTCCTTGGTTCTCTACTGATAAATCTTTCGCCTCTGTTGCCAAAACATCTCTAACACTTCTGTAAATATACTTCTCTCTTATTCTCTTGATGGCTCGTGCATCTCCCAAACTGAAGCCAATCTCTTCGCCTCCATTTTCCTCTAACTCCTGACGATTCTGGCCTCCTCTCTCACGCTTCTCCTCTCAGGTTATTTTTTGCCTGTGTTACATTGATACGGTCATGGCCCGAGATCTATAACGTTAGAAGCGAGGGCCCGAGGATGCTTCCTCCCGATTTGAGGAGTGTGGCTTTCCACTGGCCCTCCCGTTCAACTAATTCTCTATTTCACTACTAACAACTTTCCCTCATGTTGGAAGCACGCCACATCCAACTTTCGAAAAACAGGAAGCCGCCTGATCCTCTAACTATCGCCCTATACCTCAACCGTATTCTATCTAAGATCTTTCGAACCTTCTCAACTCTCACTTCTTAGACCCATCTGGAATCTCATTCTTCTTTCCGATCGCCAGTAGCTTTCGGCGCTCGAGGTTTCAAGGTCTATACTTTCCTATTTAACCGATTTAAGGTTATCGCCTTTAGGAACTACGGGAGACTGCGTCAGTGGCGCTTGAAATTCCAAAGCATTTGACCGGGTATGGCACGCCCGTATGCTCTCCAGCCCCTCCTTTGGTTCTCCTCTCTTTGCTACTTATGTCTTTTCTTCAAATCGCTCAAATATCCTGATGTGATGGGCGACGTCCTTTCTTCTTCAATAGTGGGTTCCTCGGTTCGTCTTGTCTCCTACTTATTCCTACTTTTCATTAATGATCTCTCACCTCTCATCTAACTCTATTCACTCAATCCGATGACTCGACCCTTCTTCTTCAACTCATCTGCGTCCTCTTTTACTTCTAGAATTGGCCCTCGGTTAATCTTTACGATTCTATTCTCGCTAATCTGGATAGAATTTCCGGGTGGTCCTCTCAACTTGTGAAATTCATTCTTTTAAAAAACTACCTCTTCAAATCTCCTCCTAAACCTTCTAACTTTCCATCTCTTTCGACGGTTCTCGTTCTCCTTGCAATTAACATCTTGCTTAACATAAACAAAATTGAAACTCACATCACAACGGTTGCTAAGCGGGCCCTCAAAGAAACTGGGAGTTTGTTTAGAACTGCGAGCTTTTTTTTCTCTCCAACAGTACCAGTTATACAAAGAGCCTCATCCGCCCTTGTTTGGAGTATGCTCCCATATCTGGGGGGGCTCAGGTTTCCCCCGGTAGGTCGAGTCAAAGGCAAAAAAGACTTATAAACTGTCCTTCACTTTCTAGTTCACTTGATTTGCGGCGCGATGTTGGTGGTTTATCTCTTTTCTATAGGTACGTACGGCAAGTGCCGAGGAGCTTTCCACCGCGTGCACCTCCTTTAAGCCCCTCTAGCAGAGGG